>JAJMFS010000007.1:0-267960 GCA_030574815.1 Yamadazyma germanica | reverse complement strand
AGCCGGCGTCAGACCTGGATTTTAGTGATCTTGAATACCCACCAACATTGAAAGAGGCGACCCTTTCTCTACACAAACGTAGAAATTTCAAATTCCAAATGCCTTCCTATGGCAAAGGAAACCATGGGCATATTCCCACAGAGATACAGGATATACGTGTTTATTATATCTCTCCACAAAATCCAATAAATCGCTTTGGGTTTCAAAACTTCAAACACTTAAGTAGACTCCGTTTCAGTTGCTCGTGGGATAGCTTAGATGGTAAGCTACCGAAATCCATCAAAATGCTTGAAAGTCGATGTCCGCTTGAAGGAAAGTTAGACTTATCTGAATTCAAGAGTTTGACAGATTGTATGGTACATACTGGTGAAGGAGCAAAAGGTACTGAAGTGGTCCTCCCGCCAACGTGTACTCACTTCTTTTTCAATGGAAGAATAAACGATGTGTACCCCTTGCAAAATATCGGTAAGTTGTCTCTTCTTGATGATAATTTAGATTTTGCCGGTCACAGATTTGATGAAGCTTCCAAATTGACAGCTTTGGCACTTAAATTGCCAAGTGATCAACAAACATGCTTTGAAAGTATAACTCGTTTTCCTAGTACAATAAGGGAGCTAGTCCTAGAGGGTGATATCATTTCCAGAAGTATTCTTGAACTGGTTATAAGACGTATTCCCAAGACTGTAAGAGTTTTGGAATTTTTCTTTTTAGTCCCACCAGAGACGATCTTGGACCTTTCTCATTTCGACCGACTTGATACGTTTTGTATTATAAAGCCATTTGATGTACTGGTGAAGCTCCACTCACTGGTTGAATATCTTGAATGTTATTCAAGAGACAATTTAGGAATCGAGCGCCAATACACAAGAGATAAGACGATTGAAGTACTTTCAAATCATTATTCAGTTTGGGCACATTTTGGGGATGACACAAAGATCGTAGAAGTGGAGGGCGTTGTAGAGGATAGAAGGAATCTTTGGTAGATACATAGTGAATTGTTCATGCCGGCTCATTGAGGAGACGAAGAGCATTAACAGTAAGAGAGATTTGTGACTTTTAGAAGTATTGTTTTGGAGAATAGGATGGAGTCGAATGAAGAGAACCCAATATCTACGAGATACATACACATATTCATTCCTCGTTTATATTATTTATTCTCTATCAGGGTCATATTCGGCTGAACCTCTTTTACCTTGATTCGCTGAAGCTGGATCTTCTTTAGCAGTTACGTATCTAATCAATGAAACTACGGCTTCAGTTAGACGGTTCAAGCTTTCAGTTTGACGGTTTGATTCTCTCATACTTCCTACAACGGCTTCAGTTAGACGGTTAAAGCTTTCAGTTTGACGGTTTGATTCTCTCATACTTTCTACAACGGCTTCAGTTAGACGGTTAAAGCTTTCAGTTTGACGCTTTAAGTCTCCCTTTATTTCTACAACGGCTTCGATTAGACGGTTTAAGTTTTCGTTCATTTCCCTGTCTAACCATGTAACACGAGTCACGGCAACGATAGCAGTAATCGCATTAGCTGTAGCAGTGACAATCCCACAAGCATTGGCAGTTTTACTGTGGCCATTATCTGACAGACCCGAAGCTTGTCCCTTGTCGGAACGCCTGAAGTTTTTCTGATCTTCTAAATCCGGCTCTTCGTCCCCTGGAAAAGATTATGTTTTTTGGGAAGCTGTTTGATACTTGGTGACAGTAGTTATTGGATTACAAGACTCGGAAACCCCTGTCTCAGTGGCAAGGGCTGAACTGTTGGTATCAGGGGATACTTCGGGGTGGTCTTTGGCTGTACCAACGGCGACAATGGTGACTAAATTTAAAATTGAACTATATTTCATGTTTGTTTGTGGAGTCGATCTCTTACTGGTTTTTTGCAACCGCCGCGATAAGCATCACTTGAGCTCAAGACCAGTTTTAGATCAAACCTGTATATAGACCCTTCCACCAAATATTAGTTAAATAACACCTTATAACTCACAATAGAAGGTGCCTTTATTCAAAAACGAAATCGGGATTTCGAAATGGCAACCATTCGATGAGTTATTTATAAAGAGAGCAACACATATCATATATGTAAGAGATCCAGTAGTTACTGATTCTATCTAAGCGGTTCTACAGATAAGACCGGAAAAATCTTTGGAGGGTTGACCGGTATTTATGGTTTGTCTGAAGCCCCTTATACCCTCTTTTATGCATCACATTTATCAAACATTTATTATACTCCCTATTTGCTACCACTAACTTATAATAACTGACTTTAGTGCCTATCGAAGGCATATTTCCCTCTTAAAGCACTGATATATTTAATGTGACTCTTGGCCAAGTTAGCTGATGACAATAAACGAGTTTGAAACCTTAACAACCGTTGGGGTAACGGCGGTAGTAATTGGGAAACGAATAAAGATGAACGATCATGGATCGTATAAGCAATGGCAAATCCGGTCCGAACATAGCGAGAGAATCGTATTCGAGACCGATCCAGATTCAGATTCAGATTGACCCCCTGGAGTTACCGGATGTGTCACTGATCTCTAGTTCATGAGGTCTGACAATCTCTTGTTTCTTACTAACTACATGCCATTCCCGGCGGTCGTGATGAATTGATGATGTGCCGTGGTATGTCGTGGTATGTCGTGGTTTGTCGTGAGGGTTGAAATCTCCTAATAAACACTCTTGGACTTGAGTTTCAAAGGGAATTTCGATCCATCATTCTTGAATAATCTTATGAAACTTTTCCTCTTATCAACCGGTTTATCTGTCGATAATCTCGATTCAATCCTCGAGAGGAGAGTCGAATTTCTTCTTTCAGATAAACTACTTAATTTTCTAAGTAATCCCTTTTCTCTACCCCTTACCAGAGCCGAATCAATATCTTTGGTACTAGATAAAGAGTAATTACTATGTTTGTTGGACAAGTCGGTGGTTTGGAAGCTTGTTTCATTTGTGTCAGTACTACCGTTAGAATTGGCGGTATTCCCATTCGATTCATTTGTATCGGCACTATCGATATCATCAACTGAGTGGAATGAAGAAGATGACGATACATCGATATTGAATTGAAATGGTTCGGTGTCAATTTCTTTAAGGTTTATCACTTCATTTACCACCGGATCCACCGTCAATGGATCAATAGAGTCGGTATAAGATGATAAATTGAAATGATTGGGTGATGTGCGTAATGGTTCTAGACCATGGGGTGTTGATTGTGTTGATTCGTGGACGGTTTCCTGGCTTTCTTCCTTTTCGGTAAGTTCTGTTGTCTTTTCAGGTGATTCCATTCCTTGATCCGATACCGGTTCCATAGAATGGTAGGTATCATCTTGGGTGGAATCAAGGGCTGATTCAAGATCGGATTCAGGAAGTTCGTTTTCCTCAGCAATCAGACCGAATTTTGCCAGCTCCGGGACAGTCACCGGCACTTCCTGGGAAGTTTCACCTTTTTCAGTTGAAAATTCCCCTATTGGAGCTGCCGGTGCCTGGTCATCTCTGCTTTCGATCACCAACTCATAGGATTTATTACTCATTCTATACCCCTTGAACAGATCAGGTAATCTCTTGCCCATGTCATTGATTGAATCGATCGATTTATTCTTGAAGTTTTTAAACTTATAAAAAAATGACGTGTCGTTGAACCCAGAACCAGGGATATTTTCCTGCTGTAAAACAAGCTTGAACTCCTCATCAATCAACTCCAGATCAATGACTATTTTATGGTTATTTTCCAACAAAAAGTTAATAAGATTGATATAGTTTGGCAAGCCAATCAAGCTTTCACATGGCAAGAAAATCGGCTGGAATATAATCGAGTAATTCAATAAAGTCATCTTGGTCACCTCGTTGTATTGCAATAAATTACTGAGAAATTTAAGCATATAATGAAAGATATTCAAACTTAAACTGTTCAAATTATTGTTCAAAAACTTGTTGAAATATTCCCAATTGAACAGATCATTCAACTCATTCAACTGACCAAGATCCAACTTAGCCGGATCTCCGAACGTGTAGTTCGAGATTAACACTTTCTTCAACAACGAGCAGACATCATAGATATTAGCTTCCGGTAACCATTTGTTATATCTGTTGAGTGACCCCTGGTATTGATTGACCTTCTTGAGCGATCCGTTGATACGGAAAATACCTTCTGTGATTTCATTATTGATGAATTGACACAAATCAACCAAAATCTGGGGGATTTTAAACGGGTGATCGTTGATTTGGGTGTCGATTACTTTAAATGCTTCGACCATCGGGGCTATTGTGGAGGTGTGCAAGGAAGACTGCTAGAAGAACGTAAAGGCGGAAGAACGTAAAGGCGTGGGCGTCGGCACTGGCGGTATTGTGAAGGGAGGAAATGAAGAAGTTTTGATGAAAGAACGAAAGATATATCTTCTGAAAATGTCTTTTAATATATTTAAAATGCTTTTTATCGCATGTCCCAAAACGGAATAAGTCTGCGATTTGCAGCAAAATTGACGCGACATTTTTATTGTTGTCGCCAAATTGTGCACACAATTAGACGAACAAAACAGGTTTCGGCAAGTAATGGACAATTGACGAGGTATTGTTAATTGGACACTATGCATATGCAATCTACGTGTTTATTTGTTGTGGGGTTTTGCTTAGTTGTTGTGCACTGTGTATTTATATTTATGGGCTTGGTTACGTGTTGGGGGCAGTGTCATATTAACTTTGGCCATATTAACTTTGGCCACTTTGACCACTTATAGAATCGGACTGTATGGTGGTCCTTTCTGATTACGCGAGGCTAATTTATTTAATTGAGTTTTTTATTTGATTTATTTCGATAAAATATTTATTCTATTTATGGCTGCGCACCGTCTGCTGCCTCGTCACCACTGTGCGTAGTCACCACCGAACTACACTGCCGAGACTCCCTTGATGTATAGGCTGCGTTGGTGTGTAGTAGAATCGATTCTCTAAGCAGTTGTAGTTGTAGATTAGTGTTGGTACTGGGGGACTAGAGGGTGGTTGAGACTTAGTCCTGTAAAATCCTGTACAGCCAGTTCCTAGTTCGTAAAAGTTCCTGCATATCAGCTCGGCTGCAAATTATCTCGGCTGCAAATTATCTCGGTTGCAAATATATATTCCCCATCTACGTAAACAGGGAACGTGAAACGGTTTGAAGCATGTAGTTGGTATCGTCGTACTTCTGATCGAGTTCTTTCATTTTCCCACCCTCTTCAAAGAATATTGTAAGTGGTGAATCAAGAGTTAATGCCGATTTCTTAACTTTTCTCCAATCTCTGGATTCACTGTGCAGTATATAATTTGCCAGTGAATTTACTTTGATCCAAACTTTAGACGGGGTTAAAAGGCTTACTGATTTGAGGTTCACTAAATGATTTAGATCCGTGAACAGCTCCTGGGGAATAACGAATCCAAAGTATAAAGATTCCATCGATTCTGGTATGACGCTGAGAATTTTACCGAAATCTTCCTTAGAAACATAATCAATCGATAAACATAATTTTTTTAGTGTTTGGGGGAATCTCTTTAGTGACGTAAAGAACTGTTTCAGGTAATTGCTGAATTCTAAGTTAAGGCTTTCTAGTTTAGTACAATGATTCACTTGACTCCAAAAAGGGACAATATCAGGTGAGGTTATGCTCAAATGTTTAAGTCCCTCTAAAGGGTATACTTCATCGATATGCCCATCAAATATGAAAGATTCACAGTTCTCAGGTATATAGAAACTTGATACTTTTCTCTTTTCATAAATGGTAATATTAATATACCTTAACCTTAGAAGCCCCGATAAGTCTACCTTTCCTGTGAGCCTACACGTACAAGTAAGACTTTGTAAATTTCTGGGGAATTTATAATCGAAACTATCCCATGAGCATTTAAAGGATAAATGAGACAAATTACTAAATTCACTGAACCTCCTGTAGTGAAGTAAGTCGTTTGGGTATAACCAATCAATTTCCAAAGATCTCATGGTAGTGGGGACTGAACCATAGTTGCTAATCTTTTCTTTATGATCCGTATCGAGAGGTTTGATGATTTTTAACCTTCTTAATTTTGGTGGATATATTTCACTACCAAATAGTTTGTAAAAACCGGCCAGTTCGAGTTCTAAGCTTTCTATTGCCCTTAAATTCAGTAAATATTCAATACATTTCACATTCTTGAGAGTTAAATATGCCAAGGTTGCAGGAAATGTTACTGAAATTCTGCGTAGACGTTTAGACTCTCCGATGATTTTAAGTGACCGAATTTTCAAAGATGACAAATCCAAACTCTTAAGAGACCTAGACCAATAAAATGTTAAACTATCCAAATTATTGTACCGTTCAATGGTTCTAGGTATCAATTCACTTCCCACTTTGGGATCTCTCTTGAAGAATGGGATGTAAGGATGTTCCATTAACCTTGAAATAGTCTTTTTCTCAAAAATCAATTCCGATACCCGGTCCCTGATTTCAATCGGAATATTAAGGGTCCAGGTATAGGAATATAAATATAATGGGTACGAAAAAAGTATATCTTGATATAGATAATAGAATTCCATCAAGTGACCATGAGAAGTGAACATCAAGGCAGCCTCTCTACGATCAAAGGGTGAATTTCTATGCCACTTGACAAAAGCCTTGAACGTGGTGAAATAATCACTGAATACATAACCATCGGTCCCTTCAAATGTTTCACTGGGAGTATAGTGATAATTGAACTTCCCGGAGTTATCAACCATAATAATTTTTTTAACAGTCATAATTTTGAAGTATCGATCTAAGGTTTGATTCAAGATTTGATTCAGTGATTTACTTTAGATTTTAAATCATTTGGACTTTTGGCTGCAAAACGCACAAGCATATAATATGCCATATCTCAGTCACCAAATTTGTTAGGGAAGTCGCTGCTTCTTCAAACCATGACAATAATCCAATGAGGCTCATCAGACATATCAATCAGATCTTGGAATCACCATCCCCTGAATCTACATATACATGCATAGAACATGCATAGAACAATAAACCGCAAATCAGTCGTGTGTGTCCAATGTCAATATATATTCCAAGAAAATCAGAGACCACAAGTCGATGAACAACATAATGCTTGTTGTATCTACAGAGCTTACTTCTATCCATATGATATACATAAAGAACTCACCACATCCAAAAAAAAAAAAAAACTTAAATAAAATTTGCAGTTTTTGCAACCACGCAATAAGATGATCTTGAAACCATTAAAAAAATAATTATAAATAGATACAACAAAACCAAAACCAGAGGATAAGAAACAACAGAAAAGTCTAAACAATAAAACACCAAAAAATAATCAAACCACAACAGCAGATGTAATATGACCATACCACACCTCAAGACACTACCCAAAGCCTCTCACAGTCCCCAGTGACGATCTCTACCCCTTCTTGGCTTCCTCGCAGCACGACAGGTTTTGCCGTGCGTTGGTTCGGTTACGTTCGGCACGATCTCCGGGCTGCTGCTAATTTTAAATATTTTCCTGCGAATTGCCGCAACACTTGTTCGATGATCTACCACAATCAACCAGTTACCGAAAGGTTACCTCTTCTACCCACGTATTCTCTATCAATAACTATATATATATATAACCCCAGTAGTAAGTAAGACGACACAGTAACTATACTCCCCCACACTCTCCGAATCCCGCTGCTCACAGTCCCATACGCCCCTCACACTCATCCGTGGGAGGATCCTTCACTGCGTCATTAATCCGAGCTTATTCTGCGGCGGACTACTGGTGTCAGGGCCTTGCCCTGACGGTGTTTCTTTTTCAAATCTCAGTGCGAACCATTCAATTTTATCACCTTGCTAACGACTATTTCGCTGTTTCACCTTCCCAAAAGACGTCAATAATTGCCCAAATTCAAACAAAGACCCAACTAAAGCCATTAAACACATACATATCATCCAAATATCCATTTTTCCCCGTTCAAATCCCAGTTTTTTCGAGACTCCTCCCCCCTTTAAATGTCTTACAGTAAGAAATTCGTCCCTGATAATCCGTCTCCTTTGAATAGTCGAGACCCGGATAATCGCCAGGGCCTGGCGCTTCATCAGAGTTACGCCCAGTCGAATTGCCAGGGCCAGAGCTACCACCAGACATACCGCCACGAAAAACCCCACCGCCATAGCTACCACCACGACCAGGAGAACTCCGACGTTGACCACGATTCAGCTTCCGATCCTCCATCCCCCGAAAGTACCACAAGCACCGAATCCCTTTTTGATACCCAGAAAATACCGGTACGAAATTCCCATCATGAGCTTGAAGATGACCTCAATTATACCGACAAAATCGATGATGATATCCAATCACCGGATAATTCGTTCATGGCTCAAAATCTAGATTTATCGAAATTTCCTCTTTTCAATAGAGCCCCCATTTCGTTCTATAATAAGATCATATCGCATTTGAAACTTGTAACCTATCATCCACAGTCGTATGTGATCAAGAAGGGTGATGAATCGAAATCTATGTATTGGATATTGAAAGGTACTGTATCGGTAACAAGTTCCGATGGTGAATCTATATATAGTGAATTGAGTTCGGGTCAATTTTTTGGGGAGATAGGTATTCTTTTCAACCGACCTAGAACCGCAAATGTGATTGCAAAGACTAAAGTTCTTATAGGAGTTCTTACGTCAAAAGACTTCAATATAGTCTTGAAATACTTCCCTCTTATGGAAAGAAGGATTAGAGATGAAGCACAAGAACGGTTGGCCATGCTTGATAAAAAGACAAAACAAAAAACTCAACCATTGATACCATCCATACCAGAGAATAGCGTACTAAATTTATCGCAAGATAAGGTCGATGCCACCGTGTCTATAAATCAGTTCATAAAAAGCTTACCTATATTCCAAAACCTTCCGTCAAACATTATCCATAAATTATGTTTGGGAGTGGAACCATTGACGTATAAACCATTCCAGTACATATTTTATGAAGATGATATTGGCGCTGATATATATTTTATTGTTAGTGGTCAAGTTGAAGTTATTATGTGTGATCTGGGTAAAAATGTCGAAAGACCTATCGCTAGACTCAATAGTGGTAATTATTTCGGAGAAATGAGTTTTTTATCTTGGGTTACCGATAAGCCCAACTTTAAACGATCAGCTTCTATTAGGTCAATCACCAATGTCGAATTGATTGTCATAAGAAGTAATCTATTAAAAGATCTATGTAATGAGTATCCTTTTTTGATAGATCATATGAGATTCACAAGTGAATTTAGAAACAACGAAAATCAATGTTTTATGTTCAATAATGAAGATGATGAAAAAGTCGATTTCAAAAATTTCGAATTCAAATTTGAATTCAAACCATTTCATTCACGAAGTGTAAGCCCTATAGCTCCAATTGACGAAAAAAAGAAAAAGCCAGATGCAGAAAAACCCAAGACCAAAGAAGCTATCAATACTTTGGCTGCTCCGGTAAGTATACGACCAAAAAGGCCGAACGTTAGACGGTCAATATCCCTCAATTTAACCCCATCACTTAACTCATCCCCCATCAATCAGTTTCTGACGGTGCATTCAGAGCTTGATTATTTCCCATTGAATAAAAGATTGAAGCTACAAGAACCAAGTATGAGAAGAAGGTCATCGGTCCTTTCTCATGTGGGGGTTTTTTCTGATTCGATTCTACTTAGAGTTTTCGAATTTTTGGATTTACCAACTCTTATGAAACTCAGATTAATCAACCGGAGATGGAGACAATTACTTTATTTATCTCCAAGTCTTTTCAAGACCCTTGATTTAACTCCTTGGAATACAACTATTGATGATAAATCATTGATCGAGATTGTTAAATTTGTCGGTTCCAGACCTCAATATATTAATATTTCTAACTGTTTCCATGTCACAGACAAAGGATTCAGTTACATGGTTAACGAAATAGGTATTTCGGGAAAAATCAAATCGATCAAAATGTCTTCCAATTGGGAAATAAATGCTATGGCTATTATGGATTTAACCGTTGCTAGTGTTGGTAAGAATCTTGAAGAAATAGATCTTTCCAATTGTAGAAAAGTAAGAGATAACGTGGTGGAAAGGTTACTTGGCTGGAAAACACTGCCATTTGGTAATGAGGAAGACGAAGAATTTGATGAGTTTGATGATATTGGTTGTAAAAAATTAACTAAACTTAATCTTGGTTATTGTAAACATCTTACCGATAGAATCATGTACCACATAAGTGAGAATTGTTATGATAGGTTAAGGGAGTTGGATTTAACAAGATGTACAACTATAACGGATAAGGGGTTTGAATATTGGACTTATAAATTCTTTCCAAATTTAAATACTTTATCTCTCAAAGATTGCACTTTTCTTACCGATAAGTCAATAATATCAATTGCCAATTCCCTTCCAAATTTAGAAAATTTGAACTTGAATTTTTGCTGTTCATTAACTGATATTTCAATTGAAGTTTTGTGTATAGGATGTCAAAAATTGAAGGTACTTGATTTAAGTTTTTGTGGCAGTGCAGTCAGTGATTCTTCTTTATTGACTATCTCCTTAAGTCTCAAACATTTAGAATCTTTGACGCTCAAAGGATGTATTAGAGTGACAAGAGCCGGTATTGATTCGTTATTATCGTCTAACTGTCCACTAAAATACTTGAATGTTAGTCAATGCAAGAACTCTGACGTTTATCCGGGATCAATTCCAGCACAAAAGTTCAATATAAATGTAGAGACCAAAAGTGCATTTGTAACCGCTGGTAATTCAGGTAAAATAATCGAAATTGTGACATAGTCATTTGTATATTAGTGTATAATGTAATTATAAATCTATACTTCTTAACCAGTTCTCTTCTTTTTCTTTTTGGACTTATCTTCATAAGATATGTAACTGGTGGGGATACCCTTTCCAGTCAAGTAAGTTAAAATAGTTTTGTAGTGAGGACCTTGAACAATCACTTCCGTATCATCTCTTGTCTCTTCTAAAGTACTCGAACCTTGACACAAATTTCTGAGATCTTCAGCTATGATATGAGGCTTTATACCAAATTTAATAAAGTTCTTAACCCTAGTAATGGTTTTTCTACCAATTTTTGTTTCACAAATAATATCAACATTTGGTACTGTTCCATTATATATTTTACAATCTTCAATATTTTGGCCGGGTTGGATGATTGCAAATTTCAACGTAAAATACTTAAGGAACTTGGAAACGATCTCGTTTCTTCCCACCAATTCTCCAGGAATAACGTCTCCGAGAGTCTGGTTAATCTTAATTTTTTTTGGATCAGTAGACACAAGATTCTTCATCTTTATATACTTGGTAACGAGAGCCTTGATTTCTTGGGCATCGTATAGATTGAAGTAATCTTCTCCCACTTCATTGAAGAATTGTCTGTATTTATTTGTAGGTTGGTATAATTGGACAACCTTAATGGTGTCCTTCTTCTGTTTTTCAGTGTCTTCTTTCTTTTTCTTTTCAACTTTATGAGTAATGAACTCTTCAATAGTCTTATCTGTCTTTGGAAGAGTAGAAATGATTGTGAGATCATCGTCTTTCCCTTTAACTTGGATATATCCTAATTTACTCATAGATTTAAGAAACTTCCCGGTCTTTTTCCAGCTTGTTTTCTTGATATTTTTGTATTTGGAATCCAATATTGGTAAGTTCTTAAGTAAATGGTTGGCCATAAAGTTGGATGCATTGATTGGGAGTGTGATGGTATCGAGTTTGATTGATTGGAGAAGAGCACGGGTGAAGAAATGGTCGAGATCTTCCACAGAGAGGTCAGATACTTGATCTGCCAAGTCATCAATACCACGATTTGTGACTGCATCCGGAGCTGAGTCGTCTTTTGCCAGTTCTGTCTCGTTATTTTCAACTTGTTCAGACTCTTTCACGACATCTTCTTCCTTTCCTACTTCCAGAGACTTTTCCAACTTTGGGAGATGAATCTGCGGCTTCTCCACCTCCAAATCTACCAACTCTACAGATTCAGGCACCTTTATATCCACATACTTATTCAAGGCATACAATTCGTCATCAATATGATGGAGTACTTTCACAGCAATTCCATGGGTGCCAACGGTCGTCTTGACATCCCGTAAATCCTGGACAGCATATCCAATCGCCTTTATCACAGTAGGTGCATCACTACCTACAATACCGACAATGGTATCTTTTACAATCCTGTTATCAAAAGGAGTAGCACATCCTGGTAACATTAAATCAGCACCTCTAGCCAACACTTCAATGACGTAAGAATTGGTCAAAATGATCGGCAAAAATGGGAACCGCCATAAAGTATACAAACTGGGATAGACTGGAGAATCCCTGGATTCGAAATAGATCGGGGTTTCATTTTCATCGAAATAAATCGTCCCCAGATAATTTTGCACACTCTTGAAAGTAGCCTGTTTAACAGTGGCAGGCAAAAGTTGCAATTCCTGCTCTTTTTTCAAATTTGTTTTTTGGATTTGATACTCTTCACAGAGACTTGCGAGGAGCCTTCTTCTTTCTGAAGATTTGATATTAGCTGATGCCTTTGGTTGGGGATCTTTCTTAAACATGTTGCAATCGCAAGTGAAAAATTATGGAAGAAGAGAATGTTATGTACAGGAGAACAGGAAGTGCCACACTGTATGCAGGTCACCAAGGGTAAGGTAAAAAGGGGGGATAAAAGGAGGTACAAACGGGGGATAAGAAGACCAAAATGTTAACAGTATTAATAGATAATTCATGACAAACACACCCTTTTTTCCCCACTTTCGAAACATCCCGTACGCCCCAGTAATTCAACGTCGAAATTATGAAATATAATCCATCTATATACAGGAGGACAATAAATGAGATACTGAAAAATATCAAAAGTCATAGTTAAAACCTCTAAAAAACACGACGAAAAAGCAAAACCCGAAATGGCTGACGTGTCCGGGAGTATTTCATGGATCCGTAAGAGGATAGTCGTCTATTCCGTGCTAATTGTGCTTCTCATAGGATACCCATATTTCCTTTATACCACGTCAATCCATCGTGCAACTTTACCGGTCGATCAAGTCAATGAAATGGTGGAATTAGTCAAAGAATTACGTGTTTCCACACCGGTATATTTGAATTTGACTAACGCACATGACCTGTTTATTTCCAATGCTCAAGGGGTTTTGGACGATAAATTGGCCAGACAGTTTCCTGGATTGAACGGCTGGTCAATTGAGTTGAAGAGATTAAATCGGGAAAAAATGGGCCACGAGGATGGATTTTTGGTGAATTTTGAAGCTGATATCGACCCCGAAAATGATGACCCGAAACTGTTCTTTAGTGTGTCTCCGTACACGAAAAACATTAGGGTCAAGTTATCTAATGGGATGATTCAAGAGAATAAACTGGAGGATTATTTGGCTGATATTTTGATTAGTGTTTTTGATAAAGAGATTGAAAGGTTTATTACTTTGGAAAATCAATCGGGAGAAAATGGGGAAAAAGGTAACGTAGTCATACCATATTCCCCTAAATATAACCTCATATTTCTGCTCTTTGTGGAAGATGGACAACCGGTTAATTGGCATTCAGAAACTATCTCGTCTCTCTTCGATCCGCTCATTGATTCGTTGAGTCACTATGCCAATTTCACTATTTATACCCAAATTCAGTATTACACGAAACTGAATGTTAATGTTGATGTGACAGACAGTGCATATATAGTGAAGGAGTCGGAACTTTCGAATTTCATCAACCACGGAGACTGGAATTTAGACAGTAATGACATCAATCCATCGATCAACTTCATTGTCTACTTTCCAAGCAGTAATTACAAAAAGA
Organism: Yamadazyma germanica; assembly: GCA_030574815.1. Lineage (NCBI taxonomy): Eukaryota > Fungi > Ascomycota > Pichiomycetes > Serinales > Debaryomycetaceae > Yamadazyma > Yamadazyma germanica. The sequence continues at coordinate 254,161 of JAJMFS010000007.1, read as the reverse complement.
TCCCCATGGTGATAGAAAACTCTGAAAGTAATTCATTTTTAATTCCCCAATTCGGAGGGTTACATATCTTAAATAAGAAAATCGACATTGTCAACGATGATGATGAAGTCTATATTAGTGATGTTGAAATGATTGAAATTCTCGAGATCTTTACCGGCCAGTTATTCAAGTTATTGGGAGTTCCCGAATCGAGTCAAAAGAATGTTTTGGCAAGAATCGATTCATTGACCAAACTTAGCGTATTATCTAATTTAAAGCTGAGTATTGGAACTATCACCTCTTTGGTGAAATTAACTAATGAATTGCACGAGATTTCAGTCCCAGAATTGACTAAAGATTACGTTCATAAAAGTTTAAAAGCCATGAGAATTTCGATGGATACTTTGAATAGCGATTTGAAATCGGCCATGATTGAATCTTCAATTGCCTTCAAAAACTCCTTGGCAGCTTTCTTCGATAAGGATATTGTTCAACAGGCTTATTTTCCTAGTGAACATAAATTGGCAGTGTTCTTACCGTTACTCGGGCCATTATGTTCAATTTTGCTTTTTTCAACGTTGAAATTGGTCAAGGAATTCAAGAAAAAAGAGTAAGCTATGAATGTATTCACAGTAATAGGATAAGCATATTTTGCAGCCATTTATACACGAAAAGTACGTCAGTTTTAATCGCTTTAGAGCACATGTTCTATGTCTGCTCTATACATGCTCTATATCTACTCTATATCTACTCTATATCTACTCTATATCCACTCTATATCCACTCTATATCCACTCTACATCTACTCTATATCTACTCTATAAGTACCCACTTATTCCATCCCTCCACACTGGCCACCTTCCTCATCTCATCAGATCGACGCGATTTTTTTGCAACAATTGAATCATGTCAAAATACTTAATCAACACCGCTGGAATTGGTAGTCTTGGTGTGGCGTCATACTTTCTCGGCTTATTCGGAAAGCCCACACCAACCACAGAACCAGCTGGCAAAAAGACCGGCTCTTCTGGTGTCCCTGGGGCATATACTCCCCCCAATAACCTTCCGACCCCCGTGAATCCTGGGGAATTTTACAAATATGGATTCCCTGGACCGATTCACGATCTCCAAACTCGTCAAGAATTTGTCAGCTGCTACGACAGAGCCAAAAAGAACCCCTACTGGGTCGTGGAAGACCTCACGAAAGAAAGTCTTAAAGGAATGCAGGGAGTTGATAGAAAAAAGTCGGTTTTTCGGGAAGATGAAGATATCCCTATCAAGTTTAGAAATAAATTGAGAGATTTCTTTAGAAGTGGATACGATAGAGGGCATAATGCACCAGCTGCCGATGCTAAATTCAACCAAGAAGCCTTGAATCAAACTTTCTATTTAACAAATATTTCTCCCCAAGTTGGAGAAGGGTTCAACAGAGATTACTGGGCTCATTTCGAAGATTTTTGTAGAAGATTGACTGGTGATTATGACCATGTAAGGGTTATGACCGGTCCTTTATATTTACCTAAGAAATGTGCTGATGGGAAATTTCGGGTGGAATATGAAGTTATCGGTAGTCCTCCCACCGTAGCTGTTCCTACCCATTTTTTTAAATTGATTGTTGGGGAAAAAACCGGTTCTGATGTTATTAGCGTTGGTGCTTTTGTATTACCTAATGATGTCATTAATAACAATGATCCATTGATGAAGTACCAAGTTCCTGTTGAGGCATTAGAAGGGGCTAGTGGTTTGGAATTGTTGTATAAGGTACAACCAGCCAAGAAGAGAGATTTATGTAGAGAAGTTAAATGTGAAATTATTGTTAGAGAGTTTCCAAAGGCGGCTGGGCTTCCTGCCGCTAAGTTTGATAAGGCATAGAAGTAGTGTGATGTCAATCAATTTGTGAATAGAGAAATAAATTTAGCTTTATATAATTACATACATTACCCATTACCCATTACATTTTACTTTTAATCTTTTCCAATTTCGGCGGAGAAGGGGATTCAGTAGCTATATCATCGTTCATGATACCACACAAATGATCAATGACTCCCCAACCATACCCATTAGGAAACCTTCTTCTTACTATAATATTATTATGAGCATCTGGCGGGAGTCTTACCAATATCTTTCTCCAATTCAACTCATTATGGTACTTTCTAGCTATTTTCACTTGTTTCTTCTCCTTGTTAAAGAACGCCTTTTCGTGTTTCTCAGCAGGAAGATCAGTGTACTTATAAAACTTATCGTGGAATACGGTGGAATATCTAGATTCCGGATTCAATATATAATTTCTATTGGGAATTGGACAAATAATTGTGTTGATTGCCGATTCTACCACCAGAGATTTAGGAGGAATATTCAAAATCATTTCCTCTTCATAGGGAGATTCTGAAGACAAGTCTGTACCTTCTGCATCATCCTGACTCATGGCTACCGTTTCTTCATTCTCTTCATTCTCTTCATTAACAGCCGGGGAATCTGTCCCCTTAGCGTTAATTTGTAAGATCTTTTTACGTAATCGATGTTTCTTGGTACTTTCCAAATTGAAATTAAGAGATATGAATTGCCGATATTTTTCAAGAGTACCTTTTTTAGACGATGGTTTTTGAGCAGGGATTTCTCCCATACTATGAGAATCGTCATCGTCATCAGTTTCTTTTTCCTTCTTTAAATCTTTCACATTGTCCAAAGTAACATAGTCCAAGTAAAGTAACCCGCTTGTTCGAAGAGGTACTATCCCATCATTGATGATATTAGCATAGATAATCAAGTGTTTACACAGTTTCATAAATTCATGTAATTGATCTGGAAGAGTCTCCAATAAAGGCTTGGCTTTAAGTTTCGCTTTACTTAATGTAAGATCACGCCCGGTAGTACCCAAGGTACCCAAATCCAACAACCAAGAGAACACAAAACTAATCTCATTCAAAATCCCCAATAATGGAGTTGCCATGAATATAAGATTATGAGGATTGATTCCTCGTTTGATGAAAAAATCAGGCTTATAATCTAGTATATACTTGATAGAATATAATTGAGTGAGCCCCCCTAAAGAATGGCCAATGAACGAGATCTTGGTGATATTAATACCCTGATCAATCAAATTGTCGATCAATTGCATCAAATATGCTCCCTGTCTTGTGCCCAATTTCTTGACCCCCCTTTCGGTTCTACCAGCATTCCCATTATACCCTTTGATTATTACATTGTCCTGGACATTGGCCTCCAACTGCTCCTTCAAATACAACATATCGGCTGTCAAATTGGAGAAAATCCCATGGGTCAAAATAATAAGATGTACCGGCTTATCGTAGTCGGCAGCCCTGGACCATAGCTGATCTTCGGTGATTTTTTCCACCAGTAATTGGGGATTAAAGGCCCTATTTAGCTCAATGTAATCCTCCTGTCCCCCACTCAAAGACGACAAATTCAGCAACGGCCCGTGATTGAGTTTCCTCAAACCCTTCAAGTCATTCCCAATCATCAAATCAAAAAGCACCGTCGTGTGTTGGGAAATAATGATCTGGGATATTATATCGATATAGAAGCAAAAAACGTCCCCCTCTAACCGGGAATTTTCATTGAGTAACAACTTGATATTGAACGTTTGTCCTGGTTTAAGCGAGTTATTGAAATTGATTTCCCGTTCTCCGTTTTCTTTGAATGTTTGTTTATGATGGAAGTTATAGGGGATGACGTGGCAATAAAGGATGAAAGGTCCATTGAGTAAATGGATGGCCCGTATACTGGTTTTTTCAATGTTCTTTAGCCGGAAATATATTTCGGAAATGCTGGGATCAGCCCGGTTATATTTCACGATGTATCTGCGGACGCCTCCTATTGGGAGGGAATCTTTATCTCGATACCATAAAAAGGGATCTGGCATTATATTATATGTGATGGACCATGCACATGAAATATATCGATGCGTACATCCAGAGATACCGGGACATTGGTTGGTACCCCGCGAGATTACTGCGGTAGGGGCACGGGCACGGGCACAGAGACCAGAGAACAGAGACCAGAGAACCGACACAAACAATAAATATATTCAATGCAGAGCACATATATAATTTTTTTTCTCTAGGAGCTAATTAGATTGGAAAACTTCGTTTAAGAAATTCTCTTCTTCTTGAGTATGCATAGTCTTTGTACCAGCAGCAACACTAGCACTAGGATCTCTACCAGCATAACGTAAATTCAAGGAATCGTGTGTGGTTTCTGCTAAAGTGGTTAACAATCTTGGTTGGACATATGAGAAGGCACCCATATTCAAAGGTTCTTCTTGACACCAAACTAAGTCTTCAAGATTTGGATAACTATTTAAAGCATCACGTAATTGTTGGAATGGGAAAGGATGTAATTGTTCGATTTTAATAAATGCTGTTGATTTATCTTCCAATCCAGCTCTCTTTTTATGTAAAGCAGTGTAAACTTGACCCGAACTTAAAACAATTCTCTTAATATCTTCTTTGGCGCCAATAGATTTACCTAATTCAACATCTTCAATGATCCATTGGAAATGTGATTCTCCAGTGAATTCACTTAAACTACTTCTTGCTAATGGATGTCTTAATAACGATTTTGAAAAGAACATAGCTAAAGGTTTTCTAAATTGTCTATGCATTTGACGTCTTAATAAATGGAAAATATTGGCAGGGGTGGTTGGGTAAGCCACTTGCATATTACAGTCTTGATGTTGACGTTCTAATTTTTCTGGAGCTGGGAAGTATCTTGGATCTTCATTACATAATTGTAAATATCTTTCAATTCTACCTGATGAATGTTCTGGACCTTGTCCATCATAACCATGAGGTAAAGATAAAACGATACCAGATCTTTGCTTCCATTTAGATTCGGCAGCAGCAATAAATTGATCGACAATGACTTGAGCAGTGTTAGCAAAATCACCAAATTGGGCTTCCCAAACGACTAAAGCATCTGGAGATGTTAAAGAATAACCATATTCAAATCCCATAACACCATATTCAGATAATGAGGAGTTCGAAATATCGAAAGCTCCTTGATCTTCTGATAAGTTATTTAATGGAGTATGAGTTTGTTCAGAGCTTTGATCGTGTAAAACGGCATGACGTTGAGAGAAAGTACCTCTTTCAACATCTTGACCAGAAACTCTAACATGGTAACCTTCTAAAGCTAAAGAACCATAAGCCAAAGCTTCACCAGTTGCCCAATCGATACCTTCACCGGTATCAACGGTCTTCTTTCTGGTATTCAAAATTCTCTTTAAATTACGATGGATTTCAAAACCTTTTGGAGCTTCACTGATTTTATTACCAATGTCTTTCAAGATACTTTCATCAACAGCAGTTGGTAAATGAGGTAAAACTTCAGTAGCCAATTCTTTTGGAGATTTGAAATCTTCCCAAGGAGTGGTTAACCATTCTCTTGAAGTTGGTTTATAATCTTTAGATTTATCAAATGATTCTTCTAATAAATTCCAAACCCATTTTTTGTGTTCTTCAATATCTTCTTCGGTGAAAGTCTTTTCTGATAATAATTTAGCTTTATACTCTTCTAAAACTGATTCCTTTTCAGCAATTTTTTTATACATTAAAGGTTGCGTGAAAGCTGGTTGATCAGTTTCATTATGACCATGTTTACGATAACCAACAACATCAATAATAACATCAGAATGGAAAGTTGATCTCCATTCGGCAGCTAAATTGAATATAAAGACTAAACTTTCAACATCATCAGAATTGACATGGAAAATTGGGGCATTGATGGCTTTAGCAATATCGGAAGGATATAAAGTAGATCTTGCAAATCTTGGATCAGTGGTAAAACCAATTTGATTATTGATAATAATATGGATAGTACCACCAGTTGAATAAGCTGGTAAACTGGCAAATCCCATAGTTTCATAGACTATACCTTGACCGGAGAATGCAGCATCACCATGTAATAATACCGATAAGGCCTTTTTGAATTCGCCAACATCATGTTTATAATGTTGAATGGCTCTTGTTTTACCTAAAACAACTCCATCTTCAGCTTCTAAATGAGATGGGTTAGCAACAATAGATAAATTGACATGTTTACCAGAGGTGGTAGGTCTGGCGTAATTCATACCTAAATGATATTTGACATCACCGGAACCTTCATCGAATTCTTTTGATCCGGTGAATTCAGAAAAGATTGATTCATTTGGTTTTCTAACAACGTTAGATAACATATTCAATCTACCTCTATGAGGCATACCAATGACAATATCTTCAACACCAAATTCAACAGCAGTATCAATCATGGCCTTTAAACCTGGGACAACCGATTCAGCCCCTTCTAAACCAAATCTTTTATCAGAAGGAAACTTGGAAGCCAAGAAAGACTCAAAAGAGCAAGACCAGATCAATCTGTCCAAAATTTGTCTCTTTTGATCTGGGGAAAAGGTAAATGGTTTTGGAATTTCAATTCTTTCTCTTAACCAATCACATTGTTCTTTAGAAGGGATATGAATATATTCAACCCCGTACCCGGAACAGTATAACCCTTCACAAGCATCAATGATTTCCCGGAGAGTCATGGTCTTTTTCCCATCTTCGGCAAATCTTGGCAAGATACCAGGACCTAAAGTAATCAGTTTATTTAAATCAGCATCAGTGAAACCGTAATAATCAAGAGTCAATTCCCGGGGAATATCGCTTTGGCTATCACCATAACTAATACCTAAAGGATCAATACGAGCCTTCTGGTGACCTCTCACTTGGTAAGCTCTGACCAACAATTGAACCTTTAAATGAGTTACCACATCTTCCAGCATCTTATCATTACCGGGAACAAACCCAGCGGCCCCACCGCTGACGGTTGGAATGTTCGAGATGGTAGGTGGTGCCTGGAAAGCCTTGGAAGGAGGCACATTGCTGTTTTCCATATTCTTGAAATAGGCGTTCCATGATACATGGACGGAGGAAGGATCATTTCTCCAGGCGTCATACATTTCATCGATATAATTGCCGGAAGTGGTGGAAAGAAACGAGTCAGTGGCAAGGCTACGACAGACCATGGTATTGGTCATTGCCATACGTCCAGTCATACGACTGGCCATTTGGTTGGCCCATAGTTTAGTAGGGTTTTTTTTGAAAGCTCTAAGCATTTTATTTTTTCAACTGAGGATTATTGGTTGTTAAATATGAAAGGATTGCGAATTGTGCGACTGTGATTGGCCGGGGTGGTAAGGGCACATCGACTTTTCAAGTTGACGGATGAGATGGGCCTACAATAGTTATATAGCTGATGCATTTTTGAATATGCAATGTGTTTATAATGTGTTTATAATGTGAATATATTACTAATCAATACGATGTATCTATGTTATACATAATGTATGATCTCTCTCAGGCTCGCTCTTGTAGGGTTTGCAATACCCTGGGATACCCCGGGATGTCGTTACCGAGACACCGGAGTTTCCTACCAATCGGAGTTTCTCCGGGTACCCAGTGCAGGATGGGGACAGTATAATAGTATTATGGCTGTTAGACCAAAAAGACTTTTTCGCTGGGGTCATTTATTATTGAGTTGTCGATCATTTATTATTGAGTTGTCGATTTGCTTATTTATTCCACTTTATTTTGTTTCGTTTTGTGTTGTAGCGTCGATGTCCTGACAAGGTATTGCTGTAGCACCTTCACCGGGATTTCAATTTGCAGCAATTACTGCCGAGCATATATGGTCTATAGCTGAGATGTTCTGTCGGTTATAATCAATGTTTACATGGTCTATATAATAATGCATTCGTCTATATAGATACGTGTATTTATGTAAGGCGTACTTGGGGTCGGTTGTTGCTCTTTGGTGGAATTATAGTGAAACAGTTTGATTATGATATGATTATATGCAGGACATGAAATATAAAGCATGATTAACAGCGTATGAATCGGGAGTAAAGAAGAGATTTAATGGAATTGGGTATAACATAGTTGTCCAATTCCTTCACTGTTTTGAACTCAAGGAGATCGTTTCAAGGAACCAACTGGCACTTGTTTATGTCATTTTATGAAGCACAGGGTACTCGGGTCTGGTAGCAATGTTCCCAATACGGGTTACACTTTTTTGATGAAAGTTTGCTGACTTTGCATTTCTTGAATAGTGATTACGTACTTTGTTGACGGCAGCTGAATTTTGGACTTTTTGAAAGCTTGGAATTTTTGGCTGCAAAAAACTTACAAAACTTTGTGCATATAAAAGTCGTGTGTGCCGCATATCAAGCAAAATGTTCAGCTCTCGCTATTTTCCTGTTATGTTGGCCCTAACTTTTGTTCTGCGTAGGTCCATTTTCTGATATGTCCCACCATAATTTTTGTTCTGTGCGTCTATATGCAGAAATGGCTGCAAATTTAGGAAGCTCTAATCTACTAAAATACCTTTCATAAGCTTCGATTCCTGCAAGTTTATACAAGTCTATGTATACATAAGCGGGCTCATGCAAGCTTCGATCAGTTTAGGAAACTATAGATCATTTCATTTTAGGAAAGTACTAGCTATATAAAGAGCTGATTTTTCCCTTTGTCTACTTTTCCAAATTTTTTGAAAACCCATAGTAAATTTACTAGCGTTTTTAAATTCTGAATATCTAGACAACAATCGATTCAAATTATTCAAAATGTCTTCAACTGCTACTGCCAAGTGTTCTGACAAGATCCCTGCTATTACTGCTTTCAAAGACAGAATTTCGGCTATCGTTGCTGCCAGGGAAAGATCCAAAAATCCTGTTTGTGACAACATCATTGATCGTGATTTGGCTACTCCATTTTACTTGGATTTGTTCAAGGACCCACTTTCCAATTGACCTGTTGGGAATTTAGCTACTCCATTCTTCAAGATGTTTAAAGTCAAAAAAGGACCCCTTCCTGATATCAACTTAGGCTCTCCATTTTTCTTTGATATGTTCAAGGAATCTAAGGTTGAAACTACTAAGGACTTAGATTCTTTCACTCCATTCTTCTGGAAAATGCTTTACACCCATTTAGAAGCTAATGGAATTGAAGATGTTGATATTCGCTCTCAAGAATTCATTAAAATGGTTAATGAAGTTGAACAACAACTTGTTATGTTGAATTTGGGTTTAAGATCTCCTTTGTTTTACAGCTTGCTTGGAAACCAAACTGTTAAATGCTCTGGTTCTGATGATGAAATTGACTTGAGATCACCACTTTACTATGAAATGCTTGGAGGAGCCATTTTTAAAAAAAAGTGAATCAAAATATGAGTTAGATGCTGAAGGATTTAGAGCCTCGAACCCAGAATACTGGCGGGAAATTATTGTTCCTTCGTCTATTGGTGCTTTACTTGGATCTGCTTTAAGAAAAGTTGAAGGACTTAAATATTGCAAGACTGCTATTGAATCTAAACTTAATCTGTCTGACAGACAAATTAAGAGCTTAGTTACTATAGTCTACGGTAAAATTGAAATTGTATCTGTTTGTGATGAAAATGAACAATACCTTTAATCAATTGGTCACACTTTTCCAAAATCAACTGATGTTGCTGGCCTATTGTGCAAATATCTTCCTGGTACCGCCAAGTCCTCTCCAAAGGATACAGGTACTTCTAAAAAAGATGATGACATCAAGATTGACATTGAAAGCTTGGAACTTCACCTACAATCAACTGAAGATGGAAATGGTGACGCTGGTACTTGGATGGAACTGGATAATTGGAAGAAGAACTCTATCAACTCAATTAGACAACTTATTAAATCACCAAAAAGACAACCACCAAAAGCAGGTAAGAAAAGACAAAATATATCTGGAAACAAAGATCAAGATATGCTTTCAAGAAAACCAAGCCAAACAGAACCTTCCAAACAGAACCTTCCAAAGAACCTGCATCTCTCAAGAAAACAGAAAAACCCCAAAAAACAAATAAGTCTTGTGATAAACCCAGTCAAACTTTTATATAGTTATATAATCATATCGAATACAGAATATCTACATCTCATTACTATCTACATACAACTCACTATCATTATCTACGAAGCAGCAAAGGACAGCAACCACTCATCACAATACATTACCATCATTAGAATATCACCACAAATAGACTTACTATCTCCTAGACATACTATCTCCATACAGCAGAATATTTCTCACTTGATATCACCTGCTAACTTGTTTACTCAGCGACTTTAAAGAAACTCTCTACTCTTTCTCTTGAAAGAATTACAGTCCCTCAACCATTGTTTGTAATTATTCAAAGAATAGATTCTTTCCCCATAATAATCAGGTACTGGGTTAGAAAAAGATTGAGTTGAAGGATCAACTCTCTTGGCCTTGATTCTTTGCAAAAACAACTGTTCCTTAATCTTATATTCTCCCAATATTCTTTTGTTGAATAACCCAAAAACCGGAGTCCCAACAAATGGCCCTAAAAGGTATCCGAATCCAAATCCGAGAAGTAAGGTACCTCCCATAACCATGGTGGGATCGAAGCCCATGATTGGTTTTTCAAGGTCAATTTCGACATTTGCAAGAAGTGAAAGCGTGGCTCCACCGGCAAGGAATCCAGTAAGGATGGAGCATGCAATATTAATCCGATTATTTTGTTTTTTGAGTTTGAAATAATTGATCCAATTCAAGCTGTTGGAGTTGGCAGATCTAGTTTCTTGACTGGCATATCTCACGGCCATTTTGGCATGATTTGATCCCGTTTTGGACAGTGGGGTTAAAAGAGGAGAGGACTGGAGCACTCTAGCGTTTTTGATTTGACAAAGATTTCTTATACCTAAAGTATGTAACATAGTTGAGTATTCTTTAAATTTTCAATCAATAAATTTTCAGTTTTTCAGTCTGATGGTGCGATTGAACGAGTGTGTGCAAGTGGTGCATAGAGAGCTGGGACGGTGAAGGGGGGTATTTGCACCGGATAGATATGTAGGTGTACGTATGATAAATCATGGCATATTGGAAAAGGTAATACTACTAATTGGCTTTTTCCGGGGGTTATTTGGGGTATTTGTTGGCTAGTTAAGAGAGAATTGTTAGAATTTATTTTTGCCAGTATATGCAGGATACAAGTATATAGGATGTTAAAGCTTTAGGCGAATGAAGCATAGGGGTTGCCTCGATGAAAGGCAATAACTCAATGAATTTCAAAAAGAATCCAACTACAAGAGAAAAACTACATTTGAAAGTAGAAGGAGAACAGAATGAAGAGTTGAACGAAGAAATGGTACCAAAATATGGTACGAAGCCGAAGGATTATCTGCAGGTCACTTACCTCAGGAAGTTCATTACATTAAAGCCAATCAATTTTGATCTAAAAGTGGGATGAGCAGGCTGAAATCGAGATACAGGGTCAAAGAAACCTTCCAAACAACAGATGTTGTTTTGCTTGCCCCTAAGATACTCTCCCAGTGTAGTTTAAGGATATGAGTTATTCAATGTCCTTTCTTAATATGCAGGAACCATATCTCATATCTGTCGCTTTTTCGTGTTCGCTCTTCCTCTGTTGCTAGTCGTGTCAGTGCCCCTCGCTCGCACTCGCACTTTCTCACTCGCACTTTCGCACTTCGCACTCGCAGTTTCGCACTTCGCACTTGAAAATTTTTCGATCAAGTATCAACAGTATATCCACCTTTATACTATATTCCTAGTACGCGTTATTTCTTGAAATTTCATCAATCAATCACACGCTCTAGTAATTGTATTCACGTGAAGGACTTGTATTATACTCATTTTCTTGTTGTATTATTGTTCTACGTACTGTTCTGAGTATCAGCTTTTTATCCCAGTTTTTCCCGCCCCGTAACTTTGTTTATTGTTGAACTATGAATGGGTTTACTAGTGCTGTCGCTACCACCGGAACCACTGGCGTTACCAACGGCGCTGCTACTGGCGCTGTCACTGGCACTAATTCCTCCAGTGATTATGGATATCCACAGTCCCGTGAAGATCTAAATTATCTTCTAGCAGAATATCAGCTTCTCCTTAAACAATCTAGAGAACTCAAGGCACAAGATGAAGACCTCAAACCTTTTTCGGATCCCAATCACCAGCAGAAAATCAAAATCGAAACCATACTATTTCAAATTTGTCAAGATTACCAACTGTATCAAGAGGAATTGACTGAATTCATGGATTCCATCGATCAAACTAATGTCGAAACTCCAATTGACCTTGGTCTCTTGACAAAACAAATTTCAAGTTTGCAATTACTTGCCAAAGACTTGGATTTACCGGAACCTCTTCAACAGTCTTTACAAGAATCAATCGAAGACGAGTCCGAAGATGAATTGAGTGCTGACACTTTATTCAATGAGTTGTTTAGAACTGGCGATGAATATAAAGATTTCATCGAAAAGCTTGGTGATTTGGGTATCGACCTCCCAAAGCAAATCGATTCGACTAATCCAGTTTCTGCCAAACTCGGTAATTATTATACTGAACAAATTGTTGCTTCTAAAATTTCCAATAGAATCCAAGATTTAGAAAATGTTCCATTAAATATTGGGTCTTTTAAAGTGGGGGAAATTGATCCTTCTAAGCATTATGATGAACTTAAAATCAAAAGTCTCATTGAATTAAAGGCTTTGAAATTATTGGCTAAACAAAAGCAATTAAAGAAATTAATCATTAATTACCAAGCCAATGAAGCTCATACCAAAGAAGAAATTTTGATGAATAATCCTCTTATTAATCAATCTATAAGATCATTTTACGTAAGACCAAGGGTTGAAGTGTCAAATCCGGAAAATTTAGCCATTAAACTTGAAGAAAGACGTAAAGCTGAAATGGAAAAACAAAAACTTGAAATCCAACAAGCTAGTATATTACAAACAATTGAAATTCTTGATCAAATTAATAATGATCGTAACGTCAAATTCAATAAAAGACAACAGTTTATTAAAAGCACCACTGCTTTCCATACTATGGTTGAGAAAGACGAAAGTAAGAAACTTGAAAAGACCGCCAAGCAACGTTTACAAGCTTTGAAGGCTAATGATGAAGAAGCTTATATGAAATTATTAGATGAAACGAAAGATTATAGATTAACTCATTTATTAAAACAAACTAATCAATTTTTAGATTCTTTAGCCCAAGCTGTTAAAGTCCAACAAGTTGAACTGGGAGCTGAAATTCCATTAGAAGCAGGTGTTGAACAACCGCCAACTGATGACGCCGATGAGTTGAGAGAAAAAATTGATTATTATCAAGTCGCCCATAGAGTTAGAGAGGATGTTAAGATCCAACCTTCAATTTTAGTTGGTGGTACTTTAAAAGAATATCAATTGAAAGGTTTACAATGGATGGTTTCCTTGTATAATAATAAGTTAAACGGTATTTTAGCTGATGAAATGGGATTGGGTAAGACCATTCAATCTATCTCATTGATTGCTTATTTAATTGAAAAGAAACATGAAGATAAATTCTTGGTTATTGTCCCATTATCAACAATTACAAATTGGACATTAGAATTCGAAAAATGGGCACCAAGTATCAAAACTATTGTTTATAAAGGTTCTCAAAATCAAAGAAGAGAATTACAACCAGATGTCAGGTCAGGAAATTTTCAAGTTATTTTAACAACTTATGAATATATCATTAGGGAAAGACCAGTATTGAGTAGATTCGAGTATAGTCATATGATTATTGATGAAGGTCATAGAATGAAAAACGCCGAATCTAAATTATCTATGACGTTGAGAAACTATTATAAGACCAAAAACAGATTGATTTTAACTGGTACACCTTTACAAAACAATTTACCTGAATTATGGGCCTTATTGAATTTCGTCTTACCTAAGATTTTCAGTTCGGTGAAATCTTTCGATGAATGGTTCAATACTCCATTCGCAAATACTGGGTCACAAGAAAGAATCGAATTAACAGAAGAAGAAAGTTTATTGGTTATTAGAAGATTACATAAAGTTTTGAGACCTTTCTTATTGAGAAGATTGAAGAAAGATGTCGAGAAAGATTTACCTGATAAAGTTGAGACTGTTTTGAAATGTAACCTTTCCGGATTACAATACATTTTATATCAACAAATGTTGAAACACAATGCATTATTTGTTGGATCAGATGTCGGTAACACCAAAAGTGGTATTAAAGGGTTAAATAATAAAATCATGCAATTGAGAAAAATCTGTAATCATCCATTTGTTTTTGAAGAGGTTGAAGCTGTATTGGATAGTTCAAGGTTAACTAACGATTTAATTTGGAGAGTTTCTGGTAAATTTGAATTATTAGATCGAGTATTACCTAAGTTTAAAGCTACGGGACATAGGGTTTTAATGTTTTTTCAAATGACGCAAGTTATGGATATTATGGAAGATTTTTTGAGATGGAGAGATATGAAATATTTGAGATTGGATGGGGCCACCAAAGCTGAGGATAGACAAGATATGTTGAAGGTTTTCAATGCCCCAAATTCAGAATATTTCTGTTTCTTGTTATCTACCAGAGCTGGTGGTTTAGGTTTAAATTTACAAACGGCCGATACTGTTATTATTTTTGACACTGATTGGAATCCCCATCAAGATTTACAGGCTCAAGATAGAGCCCATAGAATTGGGCAAAAGAATGAAGTTAGAATTTTAAGATTGATCACCAATGATTCAGTTGAAGAAGTTATTTTAGAAAGAGCCCATCAAAAATTAGATATTGACGGGAAGGTCATTCAAGCTGGTAAATTTGATAATAAATCCACCGCCGAAGAACAAGAACAATTCTTGAAGAAATTATTGGAAGCTGAAGCATCGAAAGATGATAATGATGAAAAAAATATGTTGGATGATGATGAATTGAATGAAATTTTAGCTAGAAGTGATGGAGAGAAAGAAGTTTTTGCTAAGATGGATATTGATAGAGAAGTTCAAGATAAATCTCAAGGCTTAAACAATAGATTAATTCAAGAAATTGAATTGCCACCAGTTTTTACAGAAGATGTTAGTCATCATTTCGAAAAGGATACAAAAGAATTGACGAAAATGAGAAATAAGAAGAGAGTCAAATATGACGATGGATTGACAGAAGAACAATGGTTAATGGCAATGGATGATGACAATGATACGGTTGAAGAGGCTATCAGAAGAAAAGAAGAAAGAGCCCGTAAAAGAAGAAAAAGACAAGCTTTAGAGCTGGGTAAAACAGTTGAAGAAATCGAAGCCGAAGAGGAAGCTAATGGATACATCGAAGAAGAAGAAATCGATGAAATACTTGATGATCAAAACGATGGAGATGTTCCAAAGGGTAGAAGATCTCGTCGTGCTGGTGCACCAAACGGATATAGACCACAAATCGAAGAAGACGATGAATTTGAAAACGGAGAAGAAGAAGACGAATTACCAAACAATGCTATTGCAATTGCTGGTAATGAAATATTGAATACGATCAATGGATTAACCGCTGAAGATGGTCATAAAGTTGTTGAAATTTTTGAGAAACTTCCCTCCCGTAAGCTTTATCCCGACTATTATAAAATCATTAAAAAGCCTGTTTCTATCAATCAAGTCACAAAAAATTTGAAGAATAACAAGTATTTTGATATAAATGCCTTTAAACAAGATCTTCAAATTATGTGTGATAATGCTAAGACCTATAATGAAGAGGGTTCCTGGATTTACGAAGATGCTACCATAATTGAAAAGGCTTTACAGTCTTAATGTATAGTAATATAAAAATTAGATTCTACATCACATTACCCTGTCACCGTACCTATATGTGTCCATGGCAATTGACCAATCACATCAAGTGTATTTCGTCTTACTGGCTGCAAATGGTCCGCGCCATATTGACATATCGTCCTGCACATAATTACTGGAATAGATGCAAATTTATTGCTGATAAAATGTCCTCCCCTGTACCTCTCCTCTGTAGACAACAAACTCTAGACGTAAATAATTCATACCCCCAACTATTATCTATATTACACAGGATATAGTCAACAAAACAACCAGAGCACCGCGGCGAATCTATGATTCCATAATGTTATCTGCTTAGCTGATGTTCTTCCGGACCCTTTAGTAATCACCCTATTTCGAGACCCGTATTTGAGACATTAATTCGGGATTTTGCAAAAACCCCTCTTATCCCCTCCAACTATAAATACGGGGAAATCGCTTGATAATTGCTTTTCCAATTTCTATAAATACAGCCGTTCCCCCATGTCAACTATTTCAATTCCAATGTCTGCTAAAAGAGGTTTCAACAAAACCATCGTGGCAGGTTTACTTGGTACTGCTGCTGTTGGTGGTACTTACTATTACTACACTAATACCCAGAGAAGAGTTCCCCAAGTGAAAAATTCCAAAAACCCCGAAAATTCAAACTCCAAATTGAACAAGGTTTTACCTGCTGGAGTCTTCCCATTGGCTACTATTCCTGATGGAAAGACGTTCAAAGACTACCAGAACGTTTACAATGCCATAGCTGAAAAAGTCAGAGACCAAGATGATGCCGATGGTGGAGCTGGTAGATATGGTTTGTTGTGCAGATTGGCATGGCACACATCTGCATCGTTCAATAAACTGAAACAATCGGGAGGTTCATATGGTGGAACTATGATCTACGCTCCAGAATCGACTGATCCAGAAAACGCAGGTTTGGAGGTTGGTAGAGACTTTTTGAGCGAATTTGATATCGACTATCCATGGCTTTCAAGAGGTGATTTGTGGACTTTGGGAGGGGTTGTGGCAATTCAAGAATCCGGAGGTCCAAAAATTAAATGGAGACCCGGTAGAATTAACTATACCGACAAATCTAAAATTCCTGCCAATGGCTACTTACCAGACGCTTCAGAAGGTGGACCTTATGTTAGAAATTTATTTGCTAAAATGGGGTTTGATGACAGAGAAGCAGTAGCATTGGTTGGTGCTCATTGTTTAGGGAAATGTCACCCTCATAATAGTGGATATGATGGTCCATGGGGCCCTTCTTTCAACATGTTCACCAATGATTTTTTTGTCAGATTATTACAAGATTGGCATGTCAGAGAATGGGATGGAAAGAAACAATACGAAGATAATGAAACTAAATCTTTCATGATGTTACCTACTGATATGGCTTTGAAAGAAGAATCCTATTTCTTGAAATATGTCAAAATGTATGCTGAAGATCAAGATCTTTTCTTTAAAGATTTCTCTGCTGCATTTACAAAGTTAATCGAAAATGGAACTGAGTTCCCTAAAGACAGTAAGCATATGGAGTTCAAGACTTTAGATGAACAAGAAGAAGATTAGACTTAGATTAGATATCTGACTATTGCTTATGTAGTTTATGATTAACATATATTTATTCAATTACAGTTCCACTCAACTCTACCATTAAGATATCGAGGACTACAGGAATTAGACCAAGCTTTATATCGATTGTTTTACTTATAGCTTTTTTGGAAATGTCACACCGAAGTTCTCCAAATACCTAAGAACTTGTCGTCGAGGCCTTCTCGAAGGCCCTCTCTATTACTTTTCCCATAGAATTACGAGCCCGGTAAATATTAATACGTGCTAAAGAGATAATTGATGGAACAAAAGCACTGCAATATATTATACCACCTGTATTTTGCTAAGTATAAGAGAACCAAGTCTGAATGAAACTATTAATGGAATTCGAGACAGTCCATATCCGATACCATCAGCTCTCTCTAAAAATTTGACATCTTCAATCTGCAACAAACAATATCTTACTTTAATTTGATTCTGTTAAAGTAAAAAAAGTAAGTTTTTCTGTAAGTCTGAATGGAAATGTGTTCATATTGTTCATTTATTTCGGGATTGAAGATCAAGTTTCCAGTTTTATTGCCCAAATATGTCGATGTTATTTAATTCGAAAACTCGACTGCTCTGCTAGTTCCATTTGAATGAAACCCCCATCAACCTCACTATGTCACTCCAGGTTTCAATAACAAGTTTATTGTAACCTTTGACAAATCTAAGAGTTTAATCACTCTGTTTGTAACCCTGGAGATTCCGGAAATTTTCTTGGTGGAGTTTACTATAATTATGATTCATTAGCTCTGTGTATCGAACTTAATGACAGTGATGATCTCCAACAATAAAGAAACAAATAATGTGGCTGACCATCATTTTACTTCAGGAATAAATAGCTGCAAAATAGGGTAGTCGAGTTTAGAGGTGGGAAAGAAATGGATTTTTGGCTAAAGAGAAATTTGAAAGCGGTATACCAGCAAAAAGTAATCAGTCTTGCTCCGTAAAAAATATAAATATGTGAATCTACCTATTATCGGTGATATGGCTAGCAGTCGACGAAGGACAAGATCGACAAGTCATTAAGAGGAGTTCAATTACCCTAGAAACTGAGTACAAGTTTTTGAACAATAAAATTATTCGACTAGAAATGGTAGATTAATAAACGTTGTTTTGTGCTACAAACACCTTTATTTGGCTGCAAAAAGAGGTCAGAAAAACTTACAGTCGGCCACCCTTTTCAAAATTTGAAAAAAATAAAAGAAAACAAAACATATAAACCTACAGACTAAAATATACAGATATACAGTAGATATGTTATATCACACAAATACTCCCCAGACACCAGCAACTCTTCAGCCAATCCCATCTCAGTGGGTCTCAGTAGGGCCAGTCTCAAACATGCCAATAGATGCGAATTTCTCAGACCAAGTCAAATGCCAACATCTTTTTTCAATTAACCAGGCACGACCCAGATTTTTCACTCTCGGTATAAAGTGAAAAAAATTTTTCAAAATTTTCTTTTTCACTATCATCAACTAAAATGAAATACATTCAAACTGAACAAGTCTTAGAAGTTCCAGAAGGTGTCACCTTAGAAATCAAGGCCAGAGTCATCAAAGTCACTGGACCAAGAGGTGTTTTAACCAAAGATTTAAAACACATTGATGTTACTTTCAAGAAAATTAACAACAAAAAAATTAACATTATTGTTCACAATGGTGACAGAAAACACGTTGCTGCTTTAAGAACTGTTAAATCTTTAATTTCTAACTTGATCACCGGTGTTACCAAGGGTTACAAGTACAAGATGAGATACGTTTATGCGCATTTCCCAATTAACGTTAACATCATTGAAGAAGATGGTCAAAAATTCGTTGAAATTAGAAATTTCTTAGGTGAAAAGAGAGTCAGAAAGGTCAAGGTCTTTGACGGTGTTGAAATTGCTCCATCTCCAACCCAAAAGGATGAATTAGTTTTAACCGGTAACTCTTTAGAAGATGTTTCCCAAAACGCTGCTGCTATCCAACAAATGTGTTTGGTCAGAAACAAGGATATCCGTAAGTTCTTGGATGGTATTTACGTCTCCGAAAGAGGTGTTGTTGTTGAAGAAATCTAAGCTGGATGATAGTTGTAATATAATTATCCATTAATAAAGTTCTCATCCCAACAAACTTGTATATTTACTCAGGGTGTTTATAGTTTTTTTCATAATGGTTCAAAAATTGGTTTACCCTGTCTCGTTTCGTGAACGTTATTAGTGCTCCCTATAATAAAGAGCCACCAACGATTCACTTGTAGATGCGATCTCTCTCTAGTATCTGTGACGTTCGTCTACTGACAACTTCAATGGTTGTTTTTATACGAATTAATGGATACATCTCTGCCTCTGGTTGTTGAAATTGGTTTATTCAACGGACCGAAGTGGGTACACTCCGGTAACGGTGAATGGTGCAATTTGAACCGACTGAAAAATAATTTTTCACTGTTAGTGCATTTTCGATAAATAGGTGCATCTCCATTATGACTAAAATAGCCTTTTTAGGTCCAAGAGGAACGTATACCCATCAAGTATGTATTCTGACTTGTAAGATTATCATTAAATAACCACTAACCAACAGGCAGTGCTCCAACAATTCGGAGAAGATGTAGATATACTACCCCAACCTAGTATATCTGATTGTTTCAAACAAGTTGATTTAAAGGCTGCAGATTATGCGGTAGTTCCTTTTGAAAACAGTACCAATGGACAAGTGGTATTCACATATGACCTTATAAGAAACTGGTACATGAACACGGAAACACCACCAACTTTCAAGATCGTGGGAGAACAATTTGTGTCGATTCATCATAATTTACTCTCGAAAGAATTGGACGTTAATAATATCACCAAGATATATTCCCACCCTCAAGTATGGGGGCAAGTGACCAAATTCATGTCATCTTTGAAACCGGGGGTTGTTAAATCTGATTGTTCTTCCACGTCAAAGGCTGCAGAAATGGTAAAGCTCAGTAATGATAAAGGAGTTGCATGTATTTCATCGTCAATGTGTTCCAAATTATATAATTTGCCAATAATCAAAGAGGGAGTCGAAGATAACACGGGCAATACCACGAGATTTCTTATTTTAGGAGAGGAACATTTACCAATTAAAACCCGGGAACCATATTTTGTTACATCATTGATTTTCACAGTTAATCAAGATCAAGAGCCGGGGAGTTTATGTAGTGCATTAATGGCATTTCAAGAGAACAATGCTAATTTAATTTGTATCAATTCAAGACCTTCCAGAGAAAAGAACTGGCATTATGCTTTTTTCGTGGAAGTTATAGGCAATTATTTGACGGATAACAATATTAAGAACAGTTTGAGAGCCTTGGAGAGTCAATGTACAGAGGTCAGTGTATTAGGAGTTTTTGAAAGAGTCCACTAGTAGAGGTAGATTATACATATCCAGTTAGCGTGGTAACAGAGACATTTATGACAATTATAATATATATTCATCATATAGGTCAGTATCAAACACACATACAGACATTATATATTGTACTATTCATCATATAGGTCAGCATCAAACACACATACAGACATTATATATTGTACTAATCATTATATACTCCCACCATGCTACGCCCCGAATTTCTGGAATACCCATTCAGTACTATCCAAAGGACAAACTTGTCTTGTCTTTAACCATCTAGTAATACAATGGGTATGGAATGCATGATTACATTGACCCCAAGCCGCTTTACATTCATCAGCTTTATCTTGTAAATTTCCCTGACAATCTATACAAGGTTCCATCAAATGGTTTCTACAAATGGCACAATTGTCAACCACGATGTCTAATGTTAGTAATGTGAACAAATGCAACCGTTTGGCGGTTCAGGTGAAAAAAAAAATCGATTCAACCATATCACACCGCCGTCAATTCACAACGCTGAATACATACCCCATGACCAGAAAGCAACAGCCGTCCATTTCTTTACTTCAAACCTCTGCTTAGTTTTTGGTGTTTCAACTACACGTTAGTAATATTCAGTAACCAACACGGTAACTTCAGGAGCCCGCAGGAAAGCCGATTCAAAGCCATTTGCAGCGGCCGGCCAGTGTCACGTATACATACCCGTATCGACATCCATATGATCCTCACTCATTATATTATTTCTACAAAAAATCCCGTAATATAGATGTGTAATATGTATAAATCTCAATCGATCTCAAGCTCAAGTTTGTTCTCACTAAATAATTTCACAAATACAAAATCTCATAAATACAAAATCTCATAAATACAAAATCTGCGACTTGTGGCCATTTGCAACTTTCAGCTCACCATGTCGGAAGATTTAATTTCATCATTATACCCGCCACCGCCTCTTTTCTACAAATATTTCACAGATGAAAATCTACAAAAACTAGAATCCTGTAAGGAGTCGGAAACCCCCATCGAAGGAGAATTGAAATTCCTTGTTCCCCCAGTTCAGCCGTCTGGTACTCACTACAGAGGGTACGGTAATATATGGTCATTTGAAGATAAGTTGCCTAAATTGAGTGAAATGGGACATCACCAACTTTACAAGGAGGAGGATCCCGAAGATGATAATAAGATTCCCGAATTGCATAAGTTGATGAAGTCTTTACTTGTTAATTTCATTGAATTACTTGGGATAATGCATATAGCTCCCAGTGAATTCCATACTAAAATTGAAGACTTGAAGATTTTACTCATCAATATGAACCACATACTCAATAGTTATAGACCACATCAGTCAAGGGAGCTGTTAATTATGCTTTTGAAACTGAGAATCAATGATAAACGGGAAGAAATCAATGATATGGATGGAAAAATGGCCGAAATTAAATCAAAATTGATAGAATTAATTAACTTTGATGAAATCAAGTTGTCCAACGATAAATTGGTTGATCTGCCGGTTAATAAGGATATTATCAGGGATGATATTGTGAAAAAACTTTTGAAAGATATATAGTGTAGAGTAGAACAACGTTTGGTATATATTATATATATCTATGTTAAAATAAGTCTAATAAATCGTCGTTGACCTTGTTGGTTTTTTGTGGTTGTGATTGACTCTGTTGTTGATGTTGTTGAGTTTGGGGTTGGTTTTGTGGCTGCCCGTTGACATTTAACAGATTGAATAAACTCAAAATATCGTCGGAATTAGACTTGGGTGTATTATTATTAGTAGCGGTGGTGGTAGTAGAAGTATTACTGAACAAATCATTCAATTCGTCTAATAAGTTGTTAGAGTTAGTTTCAGTAGAAACAACATCACTTTCAAAATCATCGTCAAAATCAAGAAGATTTTCATCTTTAGTTTCAATAATATCTTGCTTAGCTTGTGCCTTCAAATCTTCAATATCTAAAGATTTGAAAGTCGACCCTTGAGTAGAAATGAAGGTATAACTTGGTTTGCCATATACGGAAGATAATGTAGACAATTCATTCATTAATTCGTTCAAAACATTTGGATTATAACTTTCAATAGATGAATCGATAGGGGGTAATTTGGACAACAAGATTTCCTTTGGTAACTCTTGATCACCCGATGATAATAATCTCCAATATATATAAGCCCTGTCTCTCAAATCTACATCATCTTCATTTTCAGTAATTTCGTTCAATGTTTCTTGTAATAATTTCGAGAAGTCTTGTTTGACAGCTGGATTCAAATTAATTTTAACTACGGAATTTAACCAATTTAATTTCAATTGACTAGTGAAATCAGAGAAATCGTCGAACAATCGATTGATTAAATTTGGCAAATTGGTAAAGTAATTCGGATATTCTCCCAATAACCAAATAACATCTCCATATGATTTATTGGTAGTGGATAAGTTATTAAAATTATCAGAAACAATTGGAAGAATTAAAGTGATTAAATCGTTTTTTCCAGGATATTTCCTCAAGATCATAGTCAACACACTGATAGATTCATCAATGATCAATTCATCACCTTTCAAATGGATCAATTCAATGATTAAATTGATACACTTAATGATACTGCTTGGTAATTTGATAGCAATTGATCCAATGGATTTAATGGCCTTCGATATCAATGAAGGTTCAAACTCCATGGAATATTCTTTCAATTCGTTCAATAACAAAATGAAGTTGTTGTTATTACACAATCTAATCATAATATCAAGTTTTTCTAATTTCAAGTATAATGGATCACTGTATTTAATGAAGAAGACTCTCAATTCTTTGGATAAAATATCTGGGTATTTCTCCAAAATAATCCGGATATTCTTCAAACCAACATATTGTGCTTCTGGGATGGGGTTTGAAATGAGGGAGACAAGAGGACTTGATAATTTCTTTAAAACGGCCGTTTGACTAGCTTTTTGTAACACAGCAATATGTTTCAATATAGTCTTGATTGATGATAACACAATAGCCGGATTAATATGTTGTAATTGTGGAATAACCCTCTCAATAATATGATTGGCCTGTTCAGCATTTACCGATTCAAAATCTGTAAGACATTTCAATATAGTGATTCTACCCCATTCAGTACATTCGTTAAGACACACCAACAAGTTCTTGATCAACGTATAATCCAACAGTAGGATATCCATAGGTAACTCCTTCTCCAAATTTGAGTTGACATACATTTCATTAATCTCGTACAAAGCATTCAACGCGTTGGAAATCACCAGAGGATTTGGATCAGAAACAAGCTTCTTCAACGAGTCCAAGAACCCAAATTCAATACACATTTGGGGGTTAAGATTAAACAACTTTGCCACACAAATAGTTGCAGTTTTCCGGACATAAGGGTTCTCATCGTTAAGAGTTCTCAGTAAAGGGATTTCCATATAATCAATCATTTTTTGGACTCTAATACAACCCATAGTTCTAATAGCCAATGCTCTAATAAGCGGGTTAGGATCTTCGGTATCTTGAACAAACGTATTGACCGCCAAAATACACAACTCGGGATGTGTCTTGGCGTAGTTCATGAGATATAAGTACACCAATTTTTTCTGTTCCAAGTCATAAGTAGCGATGTTCTTCAACACATCAGGAAATAACGACGACACATCTTTACCAAGAGTCATGGCTTGGATAACCCGTTGGATCGCGTCTTTCCGTTCATGTTTGAATTGACTCACAAGCCCGTTTTTGAGTTCGAAAGCTTCTCCTTTGCGGGGTCCTTGTAAGAATTTCCTGATTTTCTTCTCCAACGACATTGGTGATTTGGTTTATTTTGGTGAGTGAGGTCGATTGAGATTTGGGATCGTCTGACGCTATATACAGGACCAAATAATGGGGCTGATACGGGTTGTAAATAAGGGTGTATGGGTGAAGCTTGTGGTTGGGATGAGTTGTATGGGTCTTCAGGAAGTGGTTTGGGATGTTGGCGATTTTTTGGATGGTTTAAATGGTAAGGTGGGAGAAGAATTATGGGTTATCTGGTGAGAAAATGGGTGCAAAATTAGTGTCTAACTGGACAATAAGAAAGTAGGTATGATGCATATGAGATATATGAATTAGAGGTGGTGAATGGGGGTTTCGAAAAAGAGTAGAAAAGACATGCTATTGATGAAAAAGTATATCTTTCAAGCTAAAAATTACTGAGCTCATAGTTAGTTATCTATTCAAGTTGACGGAGCCAAGCTATAGGGTAATTGTTGGACTTTTGGCATAATATGAGTTTACTTTCTGAAAAACCATGTTGGATGTTTTGAATTACTTGTTAGAATAATATAACTCCCTGTTTTGCTTTGTATTAGTAGGAAAGTATAAGTACAACAATTCGACCCACATTAGGTATGGAATACCTAATCAGATTCATATTACATTCATCGTTTAATGCCTGTTATGTCATTTTGTTAGATTTTTACTTATCCTATATGTTACTTAGTACCTTATTTGTGGTTTCGCTTTACCCGGTATTATTTACCTAGCACCCAAAGGCGTCACTTGCTGACAAACGTGGCACCTCTGAAAGAAGGGAATCCAAGGAGAGAATTTGAATGTTTATGTAGAAAGCAAAAAGCAGAACCCCAGTCTGCGTAACGTTTGGTTGCAAGATCATGGGACAAGACCAACCAGAAATATTCTGGGGTCGGATTACTTTGGGATAACGTTAGTATCAGGCGGATTTCTACACAACCACCTAAAAATTTATTGCCAGTGATACATAAGCCAACATCAGAATATAGTGGTAGCAATATGTCTTCTCCAGATTGTGCTGGACGTGGTTGTCTCTGAAGGAGGGGACTGAAAGAGCAACGAAACGTAATGTACTCAAATTGTCTTCAATGCTTGCCATGTTTGCATTGTACGGAGCAAGGGAAGATATGGACCATTTGCAACTTCTGTTGACGCAATAGTAGCCATTTTCACAGGATAAATGTAACTGCTTCAACATCAGGAGCTGCATGGGGAGATTAATAAACAAGTTGGTGGATAAGACGATGTGCAAGACTGATGTTTTTTTATTGAATAGAAGTAGCCTCTTCTGTATATTGGTAAGGATGTATTCTACAGTGGGATTCACCCTTCCATGCCAAAGAGAATAAGGCAATCAAGGCATAATCACTCTAGAGTAAAAAACTTCTCTTAAAACGGGAAACAGAAAGGACACAAAAATCCAAAAGCAAGACAATGAATCTTTGGTCATAAAGCCACAAAAATCAGCTGATAATAGATGCAAACTCTAACTCAAAATCCTTAAATTACACTTCTCTTCATCTACATCGAGAATCATGGAATTGCATTTGCAGCCAAATTCCATGCGGGTCTTGAATTTTGCAACCATTATATCATCTCCGCCTTTATACATCACCTATTCTACATATAAACTTTTTTCTACACATAAGGAATTCTGCATATTGCCAGACATCCTGGGGCCATTAGATCATGGTAGCCGCCTCGCTGCAGCTTGAAGCATGCATCTTGCAGCATGGCTGTAACGAATCAAAAGTTCCTCGGCAAAATCAGCGGCTAGTGTCGCCTCGACGAGTTTATTTCATCACGGTAAATCTCTAAGTTCTATATTTCTCTAAGTTGTCCAATGGATTTTTGATATCTGAAGCTGCCACTTAACTCGGCAATTTCGGTGTTGCACGGCTTGGTCATTTGGTTACTAGCTCGGAAATAGAAGGACGTGTCTAAGACAACGAATGTGAGACAAAATAAGAAATGGAGAAATAGAAGCACAACTTTAAACTCAATTCGAGAGGGAAAAACGGCCCAGATCTACTCATATCTTCTCTACACAATACGAAATCTCATGCCACTCGAGATTCTAGATTGGCAACCTTCTCTCACGTTGAAGACCTGCAACGTGAAGCTAGCTAATGCAAGCTAATGTAATGGTTGTGTCTCAAACGGGAGGGATGTCCTGTACATAGCCATGAGGTTTTTCTTTTTCGAGCCATATTGGGGACGGTTATGTCGGGTGTCGTAATTTTGCAGCATATTACCCGATATTCCCAAGGTAACTGTAAGCAGGTAATGAGCGAGTTACTTGAATTGGCTAATGAATTGCATAAGCTTAATTAAATGCAGGTAGTTTCCGACGTATATAAATCCCTTAAAATGTCTCTCCTGTAGTCTATAATTATTCAATATATTCGATAATATAATATGAGTTCTATCACTACTGTAACCGGGGTCAACACCATCAATGCTGTTAATGCAGTCAATTCCTTCAATTCCATTAATTCTATAAAGCCCACCAAAACTTCCAAGACCCAGATTGAAAAGGTGGATGCTATTATTGTTAGATCGACAGCCAAGATTAATACTGTCACCAAATCAGCAGTTAATCACACTGCTTTAATCCCACAGCACAAAAAGATACCGCTTTTAAAGAGAGCCTACTTCTATTACTATTACAATACACCAATTCCTGTTTTAAGCGGGCCGGAAACTATGCTTTTCAACATATTTAATATATTACTTATAACCCTTGGATCTTATGGGGTTACAAAGATTGTTCAGCTTTTTGCCATAATTATGACGGTCAGCTAGAAATTAAAAGAACATTATCCGGTATATTTTACTTTTAATAATAATTAATCTAATAAAATCATATTGATTCATATACTTATCTATATACTCTAATTGACCTAACCAAATAACGACCAATCATCGATTCTAACAGACGAAGCAGCCGATTCCAATACTCCATAATCCAAATCCTCCAAAACATCATCCAATGTCTTGTCCTTTAAAAAATCATACTTGGCCGTGTCCATGTTCAAAAAATAGCTCATTAGTATGTCAGTCTCTACCTTCTCAACTCTTATAACCGAAAACACCACCAACAAATTCTGTTGTTCTAATTTGTAAACTCCAAGAGTTTGCTGTCCGAGTTGCTCGTTGGTTATACTTTTATAAGCCACATACTTTATCTCTTCTAAATCTATATCTAGTAAATCCAGTAAATGCATTTTGAGTACCTCATCTTGAGCACCTTGAGGCATCTCCAAGAGTTCAATAATGATCGATTTATCTTCCTTTGGATCGTCTCCTTTCTCGATCAAAAAAACTTCCTGGTTATCGGGAACATCACGAAAGTCCGATACATCAATAACATCATCGGGCAAACTAACGGTTATAGCACCTCCAAATAATCCAACCATTGTTACTGTGGCTATCTCTGATCGCGATTGAAAAATTATTTTATCTATAAATACTTCGAATGGGGATGAATTCAAACAGAAAAAGAGGGATTATCGTACTACTTGTAGTATGTGTAGTTCTTGTTATCAGTGGTCGGTTGTTCCTTAGCAACAAGGAAGGGGTTATCCCAAATATATCCAATGAAAACTTACTTGGGATGACGAAATTAATCTCAAATCAAAATAACCAGAAACAGGATGAAATTCTTAGTAAAATGACCAAAATCAACAAACAATTATTAGCCAAACAAGAAGATAGATTGACGAGCTTGGAAGAGCAAAACAGGTTGATTTTGGAAAAACTCAACCAGTTAAATCAGAATCAATTATATAATTCCCAGGCTTCAATTAGAGATAAATTGATCAGTTTGGTACCTTATAATTCCAACGTAAGATTCCCAGCATACATCTGGCAAACGTGGAAACATGGGTTAAACGACGAGAGATTCAACCAATTATATCGTCAAGGAGAAACCCAGTGGGCTCTTAAAAACCCGGGCTTCGTACACGAGCTTTTCAATGACGATACTTCATATTCGGTAATTAAACACTTATACGGTAGTGTTCCCGAAATCATCAGAACCTATGAATTATTACCGGAAGTTATATTGAGAATGGATTTCTTCAGATATTTGATTTTGTTCGCCAAAGGAGGCATTTATGCCGATATTGACACTTATCCCTTACAACCAATTCCTAACTGGATCCCGGAAAACGTCAGTCCTGATGAACTTGGGTTGATTATAGGGGTTGATGTCGATTCCAATAGTAAACAATGGGCCAAGAATTTCCATAGAAGATTACAATTTGGCCAATTTGTCCTCCAAGCTAAACCAGGACACCCAATATTAAGAGAAGTCATCAGTTCAATTGTTGAAGAAACAATGCATAGGCAGAAATTAGAAAACTTGAATCTCAAGGGTAGTTCCAATGATAAACAATTGGCCATCCAAAAATGGACTGGTGGCGGGGTTTGGACCGATGTCATAATGAACTATTTCAATGATTATATCAAATCGTCTATTTACAATCAAATCACCTGGAAAGACTTTACTCAACTAAATATCCCCAAATTAGTATCGGATGTGTTGGTGCTTCCACAGAAGTCCTTCACTTCCCAAGTGGAAATACCAAAAGATGGTAAGATCGATGACCCTTTGGCATATGTCAAACATTACTCTTCCAAAATTTGGAAAACTACTTAATTACATTAGTTAATGCATATAGTCAAAATCGCATCTCTACACTATGAGCAAATCTACGGCTGCCCAAGCTGCTGCTCGTCATTGGGCAACTAAAGGGTCAGAGAAAAGAGAGCTGCAAGCAATTCATAGCAACGAAGACAATTCTCTTAAACGAAGACATTCGACATCTTCATCGTCTTCAGTTGAATCACTTGAACACCCAGTGAAAAATTCAAATCTCAACCTGGAAATTCATGAGTCTCCAATCCACCTTTTATATGCTTTAGGAGTGGAAAATCCGGTTGGAAATAAAGATGCTGTATTTCTACAGTCACTTTTAGGAGCTAAGGATTTGATAGAAACTTTCCAGTTCAATTATACCCTAGATGTGCCCATGCTATTGTCTTGCTTATCATCCCAATTTGTCCAACACATGGGGAAAGTAACCTTGGTGACGGGGAGAGACCAGTTATCTGATTATGATCCCGCTTTCGAAAAGTACAATTTACATCAGGTTATAGCCGCATTACCCATCAGTTATGGGACACATCATACGAAAATGATGATCAATTGGTTCGATGATAAGACGGTAGAAATCGTGATAATGTCAGCAAATATCACCAAGGCCGATTGCATCATGACCCAAATGCTTTGGAGATCGGGGAGGCTCGAAATGGGAGACACCACCACTAAAAGAGGTCAGGGTTTCAAGCGGGATTTATTCCGGTATTTGGCAAAGTATAAGAGCCCACTGTTAACAGAGCTTGTCAAGCGATTATCATCGTTCAATTTCCTGGCTATTACCGTTGATCTAATTGCTTCAGCCCCAGGAAATTATGAGTTTGACCCGAGAAAAGTCAGCGAAGACTCTGAAGTGTACGGCTATGCCCTGCTCTATAAAGCACTAAAACTAAGAGGTAGATTGGCTAATGATAAGCTGGAAAAAAATAACATT
Organism: Yamadazyma germanica; assembly: GCA_030574815.1. Taxonomy (NCBI): domain Eukaryota; kingdom Fungi; phylum Ascomycota; class Pichiomycetes; order Serinales; family Debaryomycetaceae; genus Yamadazyma; species Yamadazyma germanica. The sequence continues at coordinate 224,219 of JAJMFS010000007.1, read as the reverse complement.
CTAGCTCAAGTTTCTTCGATTGCCGGCCCGTTAGGATCCAAGAACAAACAAGCATCATCGGTATTCAACCATCTTCTATGTCCCTTAGTTACCTCTGAAACTCCTAGTTTACTTGATGTAGGTCCCGAATCGTGTCAGCTGCATATGTCGTTATATAATTATCGACCGTATATAGTGTTCCCTACGATTCACGATATTGCTCAAAGCACTGTAGGGTTCTCGATTGGAGGTCTGATCCACTTCGATTACTCCAGCAAACGAAACATGCCTCATTATACCCAGAACTGCAAACCCTTTCTTCACAAATGGAGAAGTAACAATGGAATCATCACCGGTAGAGAACAAAATCCTCCTCATGTGAAGCTCTACATGTGTGATAATGGAGATGATTTCAAGACTTTGAAATGGCTACTCATGGGCAGTCAAAACCTCTCTAAACAAGCATGGGGTGGTGGGCGTGGGTTTGGACTGTGGACCAACATTGATCGATTTCAGGTCAGTAGTTACGAATTGGGTGTATTGATAACCCCACAAGATGAAACAGACATATTAACTCCGGTATACCACACCGATTTTTCCCCGGAAAAATACCCAGTTCGAGTCCCTTTCCAACTACCACCCCAGAAGTATACTTCTCAAGACAAACCATGGAGTCCACGACTCAGTTACGGATCTTTATCTGATAAATTGGGCCAAACTTATAACCTTGACCCATAGGTCCTGCAGACAGGCCCCGGTTTTTTTCGGCCTCCCAATTTTGCACCCATAATTTTTCAGTTTTGAGACGCGTCTTTAATATATAATCTTCAGATAAATGCACATCAAACGTATTGTAATTCAGGGTTTCAAGACGTACAAGAACAAGACGGTGATCGATTTATTATCACCCGAGTTCAATGTCGTTGTTGGCCGGAATGGGTCAGGAAAATCCAATTTTTTCTCCGCCATTCGGTTCGTTTTATCTGATGCCTATACTCATATGTCCAGAGAAGAAAGACAAGGGTTGATTCATGAAGGTTCTGGAACCGTCATGTCAGCTTATGTCGAGGTGGTGTTTGACAACAGTGATAGAAGATTACCTATTGCAAGAGAGGAAGTTATGGTAAGAAGAACCATTGGATTGAAGAAAGATGATTATTCTTTAGATGGGAAATCAGCTACCAGATCTGATATTATGAATCTTTTGGAAACCGCCGGGTTCTCGAGGTCAAATCCATATTACATTGTGCCACAAGGAAAGATCACCTCATTGACCAACTCGAAAGATAAAGATAGATTCAATTTACTTAAAGATGTCAGTGGAGCCAAAGTATTTGAGTTGAAATTAAAGGAATCCTTGAAAGAAATGGAATATTCCAAATTGAAGAGACAAAGAATTGACGAGGCTTTAGAGTCAATAAATGAAAGATTGACTGATTTGCAACTTGAATCCAACGATTTAAAGAATTACCAAGCTTTAGATAGAACCCGAAAGATCTTGGAATTCAATTTGTTCGATAAAGAAGCAAACGATTTATCTTTTGAAATCGAGAAGATTGATCTCAAGTATCAAGAAAGTCTAGATAAATCGACCAATGATTTGAAAGAATTAGAAGAAGGAGAAAAGGTTGTAAAGAGTCTTGATGACGAAATTAAAGACTTGAAGTCCAGTATAAAATTAATCAAATTGGAAAACGAGCAAAATGAAATCTATCAAAAACAACTCTTGAATGAAATATCAACAAAAGAAGTTAAATTGAAGGAATTGAAAGCTTCAATGGCGGAAACGTCTTATAGTAATGAAACAACAGAAACAGAGATCAAGCATTATCAAGATTTGATTACTGAAGCTGAAGCGGATATTTCACAATTGAAACCTCAATTACAAGAAATGTCCCAAAAGGAATCTGAGCTCAAACAGAAATTAGTTGAACTTTCCACAAGACAGAGAGCTATATACTCTAAACAAAGCAGATTCCAGAAATTTAATACTAAACAAGAAAGAGATACATGGTTAGATGATAAAATTGCCAGTGTTTCAAAAGATCTTAAAACAAAGGATGTCGAAGCGAACAGATTGAATGAGCAAATCACAGCCAAAAAAGAACAGATCCTTGAAATTGAAGATCAAGAACGAGAACTTAACGAATTAATAGGTGATGAAAAACTTGAATCTGAAGTTAATATACTCCAAAGAAAAATAAATTCTTTGAAGTTGAACCTCAATGAAGTTGCTGACGAAAGAAAAGCTTTATGGAGGGAAGAAATCAAACATAAAAGCATCAAAGATTCTTTAACTAATGAATTAACCAACGCCAACCATTTGGTCAATCAAACAATGGATAGATTACAAAGTCAAGGGTTATTAGCAGTTAAGTATATCACTGAAAGATTAAACCTTCAAGAAAATGTTTTGGGTCCGTTGGTTGATCTTTTTTCTGTCAGTGATAAGTATAAAACACCCGTAGAGGTAATTGCCGGCAATTCTTTATTTCATGTCGTGGTAGATACAGATGAAACCGCTTCTAGATTAATGGAAGAATTGGTCAGAGACAAGGTTGGACGTGTAACTTTCATGCCATTGAACAGAATCTCTGCTCATCTGGTTAGTTATCCCGACACCACTGAAAATCAATGTATTCCTTTGATTAAAAAGATCAAATTCAGTGATACTAGAATCACCAAAGCTATCCAACATGTATTTGGTAGAACCATCGTATGTAATGATTTAGTTAAGGGAAGTGAATTAGCCAGGGCATACAATTTAACAGCAATAACATTGGATGGTGATCGTGCTGATACTCGGGGTGCTCTTAGTGGTGGTTATAGAGATACCAGATCTTCTAGAATTGATGCCATCAAAACCCAATCTAAGAAGAGACAACAATTGAACGAAAATGCTACCAAATTAAGTGAAGTTGAAGGCAAGATAGCTGATATCAATCAACGAATCACTCAATTGAATAATGAACTTCAAAGCAATACAAGAGAATTGGAAGAGAGGCTTTTGTCAGTGAACCCGATTAAGTCCCAGATCTCTCAATTGAAAAATAAGAAGACCAGATTGGAACAAGAATTAAGTAGTTTAAACTCGAATCACGAAGCCATTACTGTGATGCAAAAAACACTTATCACCACATTGACTCAGCATCAAGAAGAATTGGGGTCAGATTTCAGTCAATCCTTAAGCAAGGCTGAATTAGACACCCTTCAATCCTTAACCGGAGAAATTGATGAACTCGAAGAAGAAATGAATAAAGTAGTGACACAATCTCTTGATATAGAGACAAAATTAACTAAATTTGAAACCGATGTTTCATTGAATTTCAAACCTCACTTGGATGTGTTGAAGAACCTGACTGATAGAACGGCCAACAATTTGACTGATTTTGAAATTGAAGAATTGGAACAAGAGTTACAAAGATTGAAATCTCAATTGTCGGGAATTCTGGAAAAGATTGAATTAATTCTGATAGAATATATCAGACTTAGAGATGAACAATCACAAAAAGAATTAAGACTCAAGCAAGTCAACGACGAACAACTCGAAAAGACAGAAAAATTAGAGAAATTGGCCAAAAAAGCCGAGACTAGTTTCAACAAAAAGGCAATTTTGTCGTCTCGCCGTGAAGAGGTTCATAAAAAAATCAGAGAAATCGGTGTGTTGCCTGAGGAAGCTTTTGATAATGAGAAATATGATCAATACGAAAGTGATCAATTATTGAGTCAATTGACAGAAACCAATGAAGAATTGAAACAATTTAATCATATCAATAAAAAGGCCATTGAACAGTACGAAATGTTTATGAACAAACATGGGGATTTGGTTGAAAGACGCAGAGAATTGGATATATCAAGAGACTCAATTGAAGATTTGATTGATAATTTGAAATTACAAAAGGATCAAGCTATCAAGACAAGTTTTAAGATGGTTGCCAGAAGTTTCACACAAGTTTTCGAAAAACTCGTTCCTAATGGAACAGGGAAATTAATAATGAAGAAAAAGACCAATGATGATGATAATGAAGAGGATGTTGAAATAACCGAATCTAATGGTATTTCAGATATTGAAGATTATGTAGGGGTTTCGATTTCTGTTTCTTTCAATTCTAAACAAGACGAACAACAGAGAATTGAACAATTATCTGGGGGACAAAAATCCCTATGTGCCATTGCATTAATCTTAGCAATTCAAACCTGTGACCCAGCCCCATTCTACTTATTTGATGAGATTGATGCTAATTTAGATGGTCAATATAGAACTTCAGTGGCTCTGTTGATTAATGGATTGAGTTCAAAAGCACAATTCATTTGTACCACTTTCAGACCAGAGATGCTACAGGTGGCCAACAAGTTTTATGGTGTTACATTTGATAATAAGGTGAGTATTGTAAGTGAAATTACGAGGGAAGATGCCACGTCTTTTGTAGAAGGAATACTGTTAGTTTAAGGAATAAGTCATATTTAATGGATGAGCCATTTATTGAGAATTCCAGTTGGTCCTGTTCTGTACATGTTATGGGGGTTGACCACAAAATTCCAATATTATCAAATACTCCACATCACGCCGCCAGGTCATGTAATCAACGTACTGTATATCTAATACGAATATATAAAACCAATCGTCTCTCAACGTCTCAATCTCTCACCATTTGCAGCCAAATCTAAAGTTTCGTGTCTCATCAAGGCTGTATCTGAATCTCGCGATCAAAATTGGCCCACATTTATCAATTTGTCAATCGTTAACAGCTAAATATGGCCAGAAATAAAATATTATCCCATCAAGACGTGATAAATTTGATCAGCAGGAACAGAGCAGTTGTGATATATCGAAATAATGTTTTGGATTTAACATCATGGCTTCCAAGACATCCTGGTGGTGATAAAGCTGTGTTGCATATGGTAGGAAGAGATGCCACAGACGAAATGTTGGCCTACCATGGCGAAGACACGGTTAAGACATTTCTCAAATGGAAGATTGGCCAGATAGAAGGGGAATGGGAAAACATGTTACCTCCGATTCAAGGAGCTCGGTATATTGAAGGATGTGATAAGGGAAGCTGGAGATTGGAGAAGAAGATGGACAGATCTGATGATTCCGATGAATTAATTTCAAGTTCAAGCTCGGTAGATTCCGCTGATACTGGTCCAACGAAATCGGTGAAACTGGGGGAATTGAATCATAGTGAAACCAAGGCCAGAGTGGTACCAAAAGTGCCACAAAATGTGCTTTTAACTTCCGATAATAAACACGAGATTTTCCCGTTATATACTGATTCTCCAATTGTAGATCCCAAGGTTCTTATGGAGAAATATGATAACACATTATGTCAAGAAGATATCCTTGAATTACCAGACCTCGACTACAAATCGCAGAAGCATTTGAGAGATAAGTATAATGAGTTACATGAAGTCATTGTCAATAATGGGTTTTATCAGTGTAATTACTGGAATTACGTCCGGGAAATCGTGAAAATCGCTGCTATCTTCTTATACTCTTTGTCATTCTATAAATTAGGCTATTTCAGAATAAGTGCAGTGCTTTTAGGTGTAGCTTGGCAACAAGGTACTTTCATTGCTCACGATGCTGGACATATTTCTATAAGTCATAATTATGAAATAGATAATATTTTTGGGATGCTAGTTGCTGATTTCTTTGGGGGGTTGAGTCTTGGATGGTGGAAAAAGAACCATAATGTTCATCATTTAATCACTAATGATCCAGTTCATGACCCAGATATCCAACATTTACCATTTTTTGCTGTAAGTACTAGATTATTCGGTAATGTTTACTCGACATACTACGACAAGATTCTTGATTTTGATGCCGCTGCTAGGTTTTTAATCCCATTTCAAAATTATCTTTATTACCCGATTTTGTCGTTTGGTAGATTTAACTTGTACAGATTATCTTGGACATATATTTTAATGGGTGAAGGGCCCAAGAAGGGTAAAGCTGCTTGGTTCAGATACTTTGAATTTTTGGGATTGACCTTTTTCAGTTATTGGTATTTCTATTTAATGGTGTATAAGAATTTGGATACAAAGGGAGAAAGATTTCAATTTTTGATGATCAGTAATATAGCCAGTTTCATTGTTCATGTCCAAATTACCTTATCACATTTTGCCATGTCAACGTCTGATTTGGGTGTTAGTGAATCATTTCCTATGAGACAAATGAGGACTACCATGGATGTCGATTGTCCCCAATGGTTAGATTTTTTCCATGGAGGACTACAATTTCAAGCTATACATCATCTCTTCCCGAGATTACCTAGACATAATTTAAGAAGAGTTCAACCGTTCATAATTGATTTTTGCAAAGATGTGGGGTTGAAATATTCAATCTATGGATTTGGAGAAGGAAACGAAATTGTTATAAGCAAGTTAAGAGATATTGCTAAACAATGCCGGATCCTTGTCGATGCTACCAAGAAATTTGAGGCTCATGAATTTGAATAGAATAGAATCGAATGTATATATATTTATCGTTAGTCATATCTCTCTGCCGAATTTGCCATCAGTGGTCGTGCTTAATGACCCCTTTTTTGTCCAAGTAATATAAAAAGTCTATGAACTTGTCATTTTCAAGTTCAAATTGATCTTTCTTCACCAACATTCTATACAACGACAGCTTATCGGTATCCTTCACAAAATATTTATTTTCATAGTTTTTCGGTACTGATACCTTGATATTATTGATGATTTTATACTGTCCTTCGACTTCGTGAATATTCTTACACTTTGTTCCAAATTTACAACTCTTATTATTCTGGTAAAACCTACATAATTGTCGAGATCTTTTTGCGGTTCTATCAGGAGTGTCTTCCGGTTTTCTCTTTCGTTCATTTTCGTGTTGTCTTCTTTCAATATTTTGCTTCGTTGGCCAGTTCTTCTTTCTTTGTTCAATCCATTTTTGGATATCTTCTTCTGTTTCCAAAGTTATATTAGTTCCAGGTATAACTACCGGCTTCGATGAGGATAGAGGTTGAGGTTCTGGTTGTGGTTCTGGGTCATTAGTCAAGCTAGAAACTTCGGGTTTTTGGCTGCTTGTTGGTGGATGAGAAATGGGGGTCTGGGAAGTATCCAGCTCCACAGAAGGATCGGAATTGGGGAGATGTGTTGGTAAATCAAAGAACCCGTTCATGAATATGAAATATGAAATATGATAGTGTGCAGGAGAGATGAGCTAGAAACAGTTACCAACCACAAATTGAGAAAAAGACGAGTCTGAAATGAGCGAAGAAAAATAAAATAAATGCACGGCAGGAAAGACAAAAACCACCGTTTGTAGTAATGGTATCGGCAAAAGTGAACTAAATTAAGTTTAATGAACAGCCGACCCACATACGTAATGGTAATGTAACACAACATAAATAATCTTACGACAGACATACGACATACAACCCCCGCCCCGAAAAAGAAACTTCCGCTGCCTTACAGCCCTTACGTTTCTTAGCTTACCTGATCTATTTTTACCCAGCCATAGTCATAGCCTCTGCTTCTATGTACGCGCTGACCGACCCTGAAAACCTGTATAAATCTGGTTTGTTGACGAGCCGGTGCGTACATAAATACAGGGGGATCGGACACATATTTTTTCGGTGATTCAAATGGTACGTACAAATAGAACACAAGTGGAATTGGTGTGTGACGGGAAGTGAATATAGAAGTTACAAAGGTATGATGTTGCCACAAAAGCATTCACGTCTCTGCCACAAAAGCATTCACGTCTCTGCCACAAAAGCGGTTACATCCCTGCCACAAAAGCACTTTCACCCTTCAAAAGCCCTTACATCCTTACTAACTAGTCTTATCAACAAGGACCTCCACAAGGCTACTACCAACAGGGCCCTCCTCCACAAGGCTACTACCAACAACCTCCTCCACAAGGATACTACCAACAACAACAACCAATGTATGTTCAACAGCAAAAGAAAGATGATGGATGCTGTGGATGTTGTGGTTCATGTTGTGCTGGATGTTGCGGTGTAATTGCAGGTATTCTCTGTTGTGAAATGCTCGGTATGTAATGAATAGATGGATAGATTTTATAGCACCGTTTGAGTCTCTTGTCTGTGCATTTTCTACGCCTTGAACTACAATTATATGAATACTCTATATCGTACCCAGTTGTACGACGTTCACTACGACTCTTGACAAAACATTCATTCAATACAAAAACTACCTTCAATAAAGACTAGCTAATGGGCAGTGAAACCTCCAGAAGCATAGATGGTTTGCCCGGTAATCCAGTAACCTTCAGTGACAATGAATCTGACAATTGGGACAATATCAGTGGTTTCGGTCAATCTCTGGTGGATAGTGACTGTCTTGTAAAACTCAACATCATCCTTACCTTCTTCAGGGTAAAAGAATGGAGTATCCATTGGTCCTGGAGCTATACAATTGACAGAAATGTTTTTTGGAACCAATTCCTTAGAAGCAGCTTTCGAGTAATATTCAACCGGAGCTTTGGTACCTTGATAAGCGGCATAGTATGGAGTATAAGCTGCCAATAAAGAGGTAACTAAAGAGACAATCTTACCTCCATCATTGACCTTCTTTGAGGCTTCTTGAATGAAAAAGAAGGCACTCTTGTTGTTAACAACATTCATCTGTTCCCATTGTTCTTCACTGATATCAACAATTGGTTTCTTCAACACCTTACCTACGTTATTAACAGCAATGTCAATCCCTGAACCAAAGAATTTTTCGGCTTCGGTGAATAATTTTTCAACCTCTTTAGCACTATCTAAACCACCTTGGAAAACACCAACCTTGACCTTGTACTTACTTTCAATGTCTTTGGCAAATTTTTCAGCATCAGATTTACCACTGGAAGAATGGTAGTGAAGAAATAAGTTGGCACCATACTTGGCCAATTCATCAGCAGTTTTACCTCCCAAATTCTTTGTACCACCAGTGATAAGAGCATTCTTTCCTTCAATGCTTGCCTTTTTAGAGTATAATTCGATAGCCATTTTTATATGTTTTTAATTGATAATCAATTGATGATGATAACAATTGTGGGAACATTGCCTTTTATACTTTTCTCCTTTATTGTTAAATCCACAGTCAATGCCAAATGGATTGCTTCTGGGGAAGAAAGGATCTGCATAATTGACGCAACGGAACATGCAGGTCAACGCAGTTAAGTCCAGATAAGGAAATAATCATCCTGAGAAATTTAATTTTACTATGGTCCAGAGAGCCTGAAATTTGTTACCGAGTGTTTATCCTGCATACGGCTAAGTGCAACTTAAATTTAAAAGAAGCTGCATACACATAAGCTTCTGATTGTGAAGACGGCCACGGAAACTGGAATCAATTGAAATATCAACCATTGTTAGACCCGAGTAAGACCGAAAAATGCCCCCTAAAGTTCCACCGACCTTCACCGACCTTCACCGAGAGAATTCCAAACCACAGTTCTGTGTCCAACTTTTGCACTGGCAGTTTGCAGCCAAAATAAGATTCCCAAACTATAGCCTATAGAGACAACGAGAAATACTAGAGAAAATAATGGGCATGATACAAAATAATATATTAATAATCACTTACTTCTTCTTATTAGAGGTGGAGTTCTTTGGTAATTCTTTAACGAAAGGTAAAAATTCCGGTTCACCAGGAATATACTTTCTTAAAACTTCTGGGACTACTAATCCATCTTCAGTTTGGTAATTTTCTAAAATACAACACAAAGCTCTTTCAGTAGCAGTCAAAGTAGAATTCAAACAATGAACGTATTTCTTTTCACTTTGGTTTTGTTGTTTAATACCACATCTGATTTCCAAGTTTCTTGATTGATAATCAGTACAATTTGAACAAGAGACCAATTCTTTGTATTCCTTTTGGAATGGGAACCAAGCTTCTAAATCGTATTTTTTGGCGGCAGCATTGTTTAATTCACCGGAAACAATACCAACAACTCTATAAGGCAAACCTAAAGATTGGTAAAATTCTTCACTGAGACCAATCATTCTGTCGAATTCTTCCCAAGATTTTTCTGGTTCAGTTAACACAAATTGTTCAACTTTTTCGAATTGATGAACTCTAAAAATACCCCAAGCATCCTTACCATGAGAACCAGCTTCTCTTCTGAAACAAGAAGAAAATCCGGCATATCTAACAGGTAATTGTTCTTGAGGAGATTCAAACCATTCATTAGCATGGTAAGCACTAATTGGTTGTTCAGAGGTTGCAATCAAGTATTTTTCATCTTCTTCCCTTGGACCATCGCTGACTTTATATAATTCTTCATCGAAATCAGATAATTGAGCAGTCTTAGCCATGACGTCTTTATTCATCATAACTGGGGCTTGTAATGGAGTATAGTCATTTTTGGCCAAGAAACTTAAACCATAGTTGATCATAGCTTGATTCAAGAAAACACCCCAATTTCTTAAGAAATAACCTCTGTGACCGACAATTCTGACCCCTCTTTCTGGATCATAACCGTCTAACCTTAATAAGACTTCGTGATGAGATAATTTAGCCGGTTTGTTTGTGGCAGCGGCGATTTGTCCAATCTCACTTAATCCTTCTGGTTTCCAAGTCTTAACTAAATCATTATCATCTTCAGTTTGGGAAACGGTAACTGATTTGTGGATAATGTTACCGATTCCGTTAACCTTTTTTCTTAAATCTTCATCGGCTTTTTGTTCAGTTTCAAGTAATTTTTTCTTTTCTTCTGCGTACTGATCTTTTTGCTTCAATAATTCACTGGCATCTTCCTTTTTCTTGTATTTTTGTCCGATTTCTTTTTGCAACTTGTTGGCCTTCTTGTTTAATTCATCTAAATCGAATCTAATAGATGTCCAGTTTTTGTAGTCTTCAATGATTTCATCAACCACTTCGACAGAGTCACCTCTTTTTCTCTGAGATTCCTTGATAACTTCTGGGTTGCCTCCTTTTTCGACAATAAATTGGTTGATATCTAACATTGTCTGATAAATTTTTATCAAGTTTTCGAAATTTTTTCTCAGATATTTTTTCACTCTGAGGGAGAGACTGGGACTAAGCTGGACTGAGACTGAGATTGAGCAGAAGACTCATTAACAGATATTAACAGATATATTGGTACTGCATAGAAGATGGCGAATAGATCTTTATTAATATCAATGGCAGAGGCACTATATATAAATGGCTGTAATCCTATACAAATATGGTTATATTTCCGCCCTTGTGGTGTAAAAAAATCAATGCCAATAGTCGTTGAGGTTCATCGCCTGCATACAGCCACTCTTCTTCCCTCTTGTCTGAAAGCCTGCGACATCGTAGGGACACTATATTAACTTCCTTCCACAAAGCCTACATAATTGATATGATAAATGCAATCGCTTATATTCGATAGATACGCTGGCCGAATCAGCGGCATAAACTTTGCTCGGACTTTGGTTGAGTCAAGCTTCTCCAATCTTGAACAGACGGTACTGGAAAGTGTGTTCCCCATAAATTGTCACAATAATGCGGCTGTTAACAGTCTTAGTGTTGACCAGTTAGACTATCGATATTTGCTTAGTGGATGTGCTGATTCGTCGATCAAATTATGGGACATGCAAGTCCAAGACCAATTACAACCCAACGATGAGGAAATTGACGAATTTCCCGATTACGATACGGCTTTTAAAGCGTTTAAAAATATGGCTTCAATCCCCAGAAAATCATATCATGATTTTGGAGTGTCTTGTATTCAATGGTGGCCTATAGACACCGGAATGTTTGTGCTGGGACTGTTTGACCATACTGTTAAAATCTGGGATACAAATGAGTTATCGGTAGCTCATGAATTTAATTTAAATAACCGGGTATATTCTTTCGACATCAACCAAGTTAATACTCTTATAGCTACAGCCACTGACCAGCCGTTTATACGTCTTCTAGACTTGAGATCCACTTCGAGCGCCCATACATTATCAGGTCATAAAGAACGGACTTTATCAGTGAAATGGCATCCAACCAATCCTAACTTATTGGCATCGGGCGGTTTCGATGGAGAAATTAAAGTCTGGGATATACGGAGAAGTAATCCTTGTTTGTGTCGTTTAGATATGCTACGTACGTCCAGCTCCGTGCAAACATCGGGTAACCTATCGAAAGATTTAGTCAAGGCACATCTGGCTCCTGTAAACGGGCTAGTATGGGATCCATTGGGACATACTCTATTCAGTGCCGGAAATGACGACAAAATAAAGGTATGGGATATGATGTCTTCCACGTACCCGCCTGTAAACAAGCTCACAAGTTTTGGACCTTTAACGAGAAATAAGTACCCTCAAACAATACCGATTACTCTAAGTCATAAACTGGAATCGGAACTTCAACATTTGATATTTCCCAGTGATAATGGGGATATATTTGTCTTTAGAACTGTGGATGGCAAATTGGTTAAAAGACTTAATAGAAAAGGCAGTAAGAATTTAGGTAGAACGTGCTCTATAGCTATGGGAGCACCATTCCTGAATACATTCAATTGTGGGACAATTGATGGGGAGATCCTACGGTTTGCTCCCAATTTGAATACGGTGAAAGTGAGTGAAATTGTCGAGTAGACGATATAATAAGTATACATATAATCAAGTAGTATAGAATAGAAACCGGTATTATCTCACCCATGTAACATCAGGTTATACAAGTGAGAAATGGTTGCAAAACCACTGCACCTCGTTAACACATAAATACACGAGAATTGCACTACATAAACATAGAAGGCACGAGAATGGAGTCCCACTACAGCTTCAAGTATACAAAATTATACATATAAAATAATCATCTTTACACCAAATGCTTCAACTATTCACCCACCACAGCATCCAGAGCACTGCTCGACTCCTATCTTGAATCTCATTGAAAAATAAAATTGAAAACTGAAAATTAAAACCCAAAACACTCACTCATGAGTAAAATTAAACTACAAGTCCACATTGTCCCGCTGTATTTGAGTGACTTACCATCACCAGAACTACAAAGACACAGAACCCGGAAATTTCTTCACATAGCCAGTGGAACCATCTCGTTAGCCCAAGTATCGACTGAGATATGTAATCGATTCCAAAGATTATATCCAGAAGACGAAGAGCTATTAATTGATAGAATACAAGACTCCAATTCATGTGACTTAGACCCGGAATATCTTGTTGAAGATGTGTTCAATTCGAACGACGTGATACGTGTTTTAATAAGGAACAATTTACCACCTTTAGACCAGAGTGGGTTCCATTCCCTTGGGTCTTCACAAGTGGTATCCAATTCGTTATTGGGTCAGACAGAGAATTCAACTCCTCATAAGTTATCAAGTATAGATCACCAAAGTACCCCTATGCTACCCCCAGCCCCCATTTTGACTACCGATAGCAATGTTCCTGAAAGTAGTCGAAAGAGAACCAATGATTTCTTTGAAAAGGTGGATTATAATATTCCTACGAAAGCCCGGAAAACTGTATGGAGTCAATTATCTGCCCTGCCAGATAACACCCAGGATATGAATGTATCTCGTAAAGATATCGATACCTCTGCTAATTCAATAGTATTACCACCTCCTGATGAGAAAGTTGAACAAGATAAACTTATCCCCAAAAAGAGACATAACAAGACTAGTCCAAACAATGGCCAGAGAATCACTTCCGGGATGTTGAGTGTTCCTGTTCACACCCAATTGGAAACGAAAGAAGCTGCTAGCAGAGTTACTCTGGCAAATTTAGACCAACAGGTCATTTCTTCTAGTGATTCAGAGGATGAAAGTTCGGTAGTATATACCCAATCTATTGCCTCACAACCAGTTCAGACTTCGGCTCAGACTTCGGCTCCAGTTCCGACTCATCAAACCCTGGCTCCAGCGCCAGCTTCAGCGCCAGCCGCTGCTACTTTGGAACTGGTACCTCCAGGTTCGCCAAAAAAACCCGAGTCTCCTGTAAGTTCCCTGAAGAGAAGAAGACTGTCCCACTTTTCTGAAACAGTTGAACCAAGACACCACCATCATCACACCGTTCCACCACAACGGTCTCCCGACGATGCAGAACATATAGCTAACAAAACCTTACAACCACCATCTTCTTCATCCCAACCTGAAAGTAGTCCTACTGCAAGCAAAGGTGGTCCATTATCAACAATCCCAAATACTCTAAAAGAACACTTATCTAATGAAACCGCTAGTCACGAGGAAGTGTTACATCTTCTTCAACATGGTCGTGGCGACTCTCATGACTATAAGTATCTCAATACTCCTGGTAATTCTCAAAAGCAGAGAGAGAATAGACTACTTAAAAGTCTAAATGTCGATTTCGTGGAAGAACAAGTCTATCCCGTCAACCAATCCAGATTGAGAAATCGTAAAAGTAGTGAAGGTTCGAATACCAACTCTACCAAGACCAGTCCTCCTAATCATCATGTTGATCTTGCTAGCTCAAGTGAGTCAACCGCGTCCCCAAGGGCTCAACCGGCAAAAGCCCAACCGGCAAAAGCTCAACCGGCAAAAGCTCAACCACCGAAAGCTCAACCACCGAAAGCTCAACCGGCAAAAGCTCAACCACAGAAAACTCAACCACCGAAAGCTCAACCACCGAGTGTCGAAACACTTCCAAGTTCTCCGAAAGCCAGCACTAAAAAGGCTCCAGTAAGAAAGGCCAAGCCCGCTGAAACCGGTCAAGAGGCTATCCCAAATGACACAGCAACACCTCAGCTGAAACCAACAGAAGCAACCAAAAAGGCTGTTAACGGGGTAACTAGAAATCCCGTGACTATGGGATTTTCAAGTCCTGAACCTAGTTCTGCCGCTAAAATATCCAAACCCCCAGTAGCTACTCCCAAGAGTAGTTTGGATCGGTCCATTAAACAGGGCTTAGATGACCTGAGAATCTCTGATTTGCCAAAAGCAGTCAAAATGTCAGTAGCTTCTCCAAAAATTTTAAATGATAAATTATCAAAATCAATCCTGGAAAAAAGGGCCAAAGCATCATTCAAACCACCCCAGAAAGAAACCTTAGCGGGTGAGTCAGCATCAAAACATATGGAAAAGTTTTCATCAAGTTCAGGTTCTGGAAGTTCTAGTTCATCTTCAGACTCCTCTTCTGGATCTTCAGATTCCTCAGGTTCGGATTCCGGCTCTGAAAGTTCGGATTACTCTGAAAATGAGAAAAATGATACAAAGAAGAGAGAACCCACCACCTCTTCGGCTACAGAACTCAAGTCACAAAGCCTAGGTTCTTCTAAGCCTCCGGTTTCTGCCATCAAAACCGCTGATAACAAGGTGTCTGCTACCAAGGCTTCTACTGCTACCAACACGCAAAAGGCCCCAGAGAAAAAATCGTACATGGATATAATTAAGAAACCTTTACTTAACTCTTTACAAGACTTGGCTAAAATGGGACTTCCCGATGTCAGGGATAAAAATACTCCATTAAGACCTAACACCGGTCTGCTCCCCAAAGTCCTAAACAAGAATGCAGACGGAAGTAGTCTGAGTGACAGTAGTGATAGTAGTAGTGGCAGTAGCGACAGTGATAGTGATGGCAGTGACAGTAGCGGCAGTGGTGATAGTGACAGTGATAGTGAAAGTGACAGCAGTAGTGAAAGTGATGCCGAAAGTCTGAAATTCATCAAAAAGAAAAGCAAACCTAAGCAATCGGGATTTGCTCAAATGATGAAAGATGCAAACAAAAATAAAAATAAAAAGTGAATCACACACCAAAAAATATGTATAATAAATAGTAATAATTGCAGTAATCTAATCTAAGCTTATTTAAGTCTTCTACCTATCACATCGACTCCCCAAGCATGATAATCATATTGGTGAAGAGATCTTGATGGAACTTTATGTGTTTCACCAATCAGGAACAAGATATTCTCATATATGGTATTAATCCATATTTGAGCAGTGCTGGGCTGTTCCAAGAACAAGGCACCTACATATTGTTCAAAATAATCGGCAATAAACTCTTGTTCATAACGAAAGATACTTGTAGCCTGACAAGTTTCGAAATCCAAATCTTTCCATTCATTGATACTTGGAACGTAAGTCTCTCTGAATAACCCATTTACAATAGGATCATCTAGTCCTTCATGCAATTTATAAATTAAAGCTAATCTGGAAAACAATGTATTGGTTGCAAGAATAGTCTTCAATAGTGTATAAGATTTTCTACCGAATGATATTTCCGAGGCATACGGAGCAGAATTCTTGAAATGGTAAAGAAGGTTGGAAGACTCCTGTGAAAGGTAATAATCACCTAAACCATCGTAAAATGAGAGGTCATTCCTGATGATTGAAGCAGCATCTCGTGGATAGATTCCGTTAGCAGTCAAGATTTCATGGAATCGGTGATCCTTATCAATAAAGCCTCTATACAACTCTTTATGGATCAATGACTTGACCAATAGTTTCTTATTATATATTCTAGGTAAAGGAGGTAATTCAATCGTGATATCTTTAGTGATGAACAAGTCGATTGATTTAGATTTGCCGTCAAACAAAGTCTCCGTGTTCACGTTACATTCCTCATAAAACCCACTTGCCAATTCAAGCACTTTGACAGTATCGGGATCCTCCAAATTGTTATAGCTCTTCAAATCAAGACGTCTTGAATCCATATATATCATAATCAACTCATCAGTAAACTCATCTACTCTCGACATATCATTCAAGATCATATATCCCGCCAACATGAAGAACATCCGGCATTCAGATATGTTGTTAGCATTGATTCTTGAAATGATATCGGTGTCATGGAGACGCATGAGTTCCTTCAACCGATTTGCAGCCACCGAATCACTAGAATCATGCAATTCTCGGTTGATGAAAGTAGACAAATCTGAAACAAGCGACTTGATTGTCCCTCCAGCGTTGGTTCCAATATATTTACTTAATTTCTGGTATGACAGTAGACGGATTTGGTCAAACCCAAGGTAGTATAAGTGTTGCCGTAGCCATGATCTTGTCATGTACGTTTCTATCGGTATTATAGTGGAATACATTCTTTTGGGAGTTCTGAAGGGGACTTTGATGGTATTTAACATGAAAGAAATCATTGCGGGGATAGTATATATAGGTGATATATTTGTTGTGAGTCAATATACTATACCTGCAGTACCACACGTTTAATTAATTCCTTATCGTGCCGATTGCTGCGAAAAGTCCTCAAACGTAAATAAACAGGGTGCAGGATAAACATGGTTGCAAAAAACGATAAGGGATAATATTTGCATAGAGGTTAGTTGACGGCGTAGATGGGTAGCTGAATAGAGAATCATGTGTAGTTCATAGCATCGTAATCAGGTCATATCAATTCGTATATAAGTATCGGGGATCTACTTCTACATATTTCAGTCCAGAGACTTTCGGTACTGCATAGTGCATATGGTTGCATGATTTACAACATTAGTCATATTACATATTAGTCATTATTTGAGGGCATAGAGAGAATATATGCATACAGCCATATGACTCAGTAGGAATTGAATTCCTTACTGGCACTATGGATATTAAAATCTTTTGATTTAGCAATTGCAACAAACCATGATGGGACGGGGTACCCAAATATCTCACCAACACCTTTATCTTTTGTGACTGGTAAAAGACATGTCACTGGTCTGGTCGATTTTAACTCTTTTTGTTTGACATTCAAGTTGAGGATTTTGTTTTGAACGGTGCTCTTGATAACACTATATTGATAGAATTTAATGTCAACCACAGTATTCACACCTAACGCCAAAATATCACCAAATCCAAAGATGTTGTCGTATTTGGTGGTGAAAGTAGCATCAGTTAACAAGTAGCCTTGAGAGTCCAACAAGCCATCGGGAATCCAAGAAGAGTTTGGACTCACCCCAGTAGCCTCTATAATCAAGTCATATTCTTTACTGTCTCCACCGATTTCTAACGTGGTTTCACTGGTCTTTTTGACAGTGGTATTCTTGAAAACATTAATGCCCACCTCACTTACTTTCTTTTCAACACCAGCCACTCTTCCTGGGCCAAAGAATTCAGTCAAATGGCTGCTCTTGGTGTACAAATCTACATTTAATTTAGGATTCTTGTACTTGATTTCAGCGGCAGTTTCTACACTGGTGGCCCCTCCCCCCACAATGGCAATATTAGACGATGTAGTAACCGCATCACTGATTTTTTGCAACCATTTCTTAGTCTGCTGCGGATCGTCGTATACTTTGAAAGCCGGATTTTGAGTCTTGGTTCCTGATGCAATGATAAGATAATCATAAGAGACTGACGTGTCGTCGACGTATACCTTTTGAGATACCGGGTCAAGGCCTTTGGCTAATCCCTTGATTTGGGTATACTTTGTATCTCCCAATAATTCTTTCAAAGGACGCAGGGCTATATCCAACATTTGATTTTCAACCAAAAGTCTCGGAGTGGTCGGAGGAGGCATATACGTATCATTGGGACAGATAATGGTGATATCTATTGAAGGGTCAAGACGGTAAATCGTCTTGGAAATGCATATGGCTGCATAACCACCTCCAACTATAACAACTGATGGCATGGACTGTATTTGTAAGATGGCGAAAGTGATAAATATGCATATGGTCGCAGGCTCGCAAACGTATATTGGCGAAGTGCTCGCAACCTTTAGGCGAAATGAAGTATATCATGTACCAGAGCTATGTGTAGTATGGATAGTAGATATATATGGTTAGTCTTGATTTGGGGGGGGTGAATTTCATTTGCATTATAGGCTTCTCATGGTATGTTGAATCGCCGCATATTGGTGTGATTGTTGGAAACAGGCGATAGTTCTAAACTATATGAGTATTTATTCCAGTTTCTATAATTTGCGTTTCTATCAATGTAGATCGACTATTGTTTGACGATGGCTCCATATAGTGACTCTTTGGCATAGAATAATCAGCAATCTCCTACCACAGATCAATATTGGCGAGTAAATTTATGTTTGCAAATGGCTGCAAAATATATTACGCAAGCACCAGTTTGGGACTTGCAGTCTACACCGGCCGTTTTCCCAAATCAGAGAAGAAATATCCCGTCTGGGTTCTATATAGCTCTATTTGCATTTATATGCTTGACTTTAGATCCACACCTGCATGCTTGAGGGTGGTCATGCAAGATTATTCAAGTTGAGATTAACGATTAATTTTAGGAAACTCCAAGGTATATAAGAAGCAAATTCGACTTTTTGGATTATTTCCTCTCCAACTGCTTTCGCTGGACAATCTATTTTTTTGATTTCTAGCATGTTGTATTCTTTCGTTTACGAACCATCCCAAACCGAGTCTACTGATATTTACTCAATGTCTGCTACTTATTCGGCTTTTCCTGAGCCAAAATCGACCGTGGATTCATTAATTTCTATTTGTGGATCTAAGATTTCCAAAAAAACAGATGCTTTTGAAATTGACACTTTTTTCGATTTGACGTCTGAATTCTACTACAATATGTGGAAACCTGACTTTAATCCCTATGAACGCTTGGATTTGAGATCCCAATTCTATTTTGAAATGTATGGTCATGGTAAAACCGATGATGAAATTCTTGACTTTGATGCTATTGAAATTGAATCATGTACACCATTTTTCTACCAAATGCTTGAAGCTGCTTTAACAAGAACTGGTAATTTACGCCTTGATGTTGATACTCCTTTATTCAATAAAATTTATTGTGAAGTTAGAGATTCCATCGATGCATTAAATTTCGACTTACGTTCTGATCTTTACTTTGAAATGTTTGTTGAGACCAAGAAAAAGGCTAAAGCTGTTACTGATTTTATCACCACATTTGCTTATCATATGTTCAAAGAACCTGCTGAAGCTAAAATTATTGATTTTGATGCTATTGATATCGAATCATGTACTCCATTTTTCTACCAAATGCTTGAAGCTACTTTAACGAGAACTGGTAATTTAAAAATTGATATTGATACTCCTTCATTTTTCGAATTGTATAATGAAGTTAGAGATTCTATCGATGTATTAAATTTTGACTTACGTTCTGATCTTTACTTTGAAATGTTTGTTGCTCCTAAAGAAAAAGGTGAAGATGTTGATGATTTGAGATCACCATTCTACCTTAAAATGTTTAGAATCATTTCAACTGAATCTAAAACTGAAGAAATTAAAGTTGCTAATCCAGTGGAACTTCATACAAATGTTGAAGTTCGTAGAATGCTGCTAACCAAACTCCTCAAATCTTTAAACCTTTACCTTAAAAGTGAAAAAGGAGATGGATCCCACCTTGCTTTGTTAAAGAAAAGCAATTCTGGAATATTGGTCAATATTGCTGCTAAGAAACCAATGGTAATACAAGTTAGGATAAGTGACTTGGTAATTACTGTGAATATTGAAATTAAATTCCAAAACTTTTTTGGTGGTACAAAGCTATTAGAATTTGTTTCTTTTGTTGATGAAGGAAACTTGATTGACTTCAGAAATTCGATTGAACTCAAATTCTTTGTTTATGGTCAACCTTCATTCAACTTAAAAAATAAAGTTGGCGAATTATCAATGAAAGAAATTGAACCAATCAGTGAAATAGAAATAAAAGCTACTCCAGTGAAACAAAAGACAAAAGCAAAGGTTACTACCAAAGCTGATAAAAAAAGAAAAAGAGAAGCTGCTAAATGGAACAAGAAGTCAAAGTACACCAAAAGGACCACCAAGTCTCAATACAACTCTAGACATCCTTCCAGAACTCCAAGACAATAGAACATTATGGCTATCGTCAAATCTTCTTTTAAAAAAACCCCAAAAAAAATTCAAAATTATAAAACCCTAAAAAAAGTCATAAAAAACCCAAAAACAATATCTCTCAAGAAAATTCTTTTTGTAGTATATAGTAATAAACGTTGAAAAACAAATCTTCCTCTTATAACCACGCCCTGATTTTGCTTTCCAATTACTTTAGATAGGAACACCTTGGGACGGGAAATAGTCGTGTACCAAATGGCTGCAAATAATTGCAAAATTTAGAGTGTATCAGGCACTTATCAGTTAAGGCACCAATTAAACTAATTAATCGATACATAAAGCCAATTACAAATGAACCAACACAAGTCAATAATAAAGTCAATTCAGAACCAGCCAATGCCTAAGTGATACAATAAAGCAAATAAACTTCGTACCAGGGTTTCAAATGTGAGACACTTCACATGAATGAAACACTGATAAAAGAAACTAGTCACCCAAAACCTAGGTGGCTTTTGTTTCTGGCCCATTACCAAACTCTCTTATACATTAAAGTATAACCACGTATACCACCAGCAGTGAAATCTTATCTCTAAGGCTTGTCACACCAATCAGCCATTCTCCAATCGATTCGTCTGCCGGACCGTACCACCAAGTGGTACTGGTTCCTCCACGCGAACCGCCTACAACGGTTCTAACCGGCCCCTCTATTGCTAAATGCGATAAGACGAAAAAGATAATCTAAATATTTCCCAACTTTCTCTGCCCAATGAACCAATTTGACGAAAAAGATCACCTGTCGTCTCCTGAAAGTGACGAGGAAATCCTTAATAGTTTGACATGCCTCTCGTCTCCCTTTCTGTGTTTAGGTGTTCACAAAAAAAGAAAAACCAACTTTGTCCCCGGATTGGATGGAGACTATATCAGTTATGCTGATGATTACTCCGATTCTGAAGATGAAGACGAAGACGTCACAAAGCTTCCCGATTTACCATACAATTCAAGCAATGAGTCAACTTTACAAGGCAGTTTATCTACCCCGGAAAAACTTGAAAAGTTGAGAAAGCTCATGAAAGACCATGGTATTGCCGTGTACATCATTCCCAGTGAAGATGAACATCAAAGTGAATATACGGCTGATGCTGATAAGAGAAGAGAGTTTATATCTGGCTTCACTGGTAGTGCTGGTGTCGCCATAGTTACCTTAGATGATGGTGATAAGTTGACTGGAGAAGCTGCTCTTTCCACTGACGGTAGATACTTTTTACAGGCTGAAAAGCAGTTGGATCCTGATTATTGGACCCTTTTGAAACAAGGGATTCCTTCATACCCGAAATGGACACAATATTGTATAAACAAGGCAATTGAAAGTAAAGTATCGAATGTTATATCTTGTGATCCTCGGGTGATTAGTTTATCTACTGGGGATTTCTTTGACAAGGCCAGTAGATCCCATTATCTGGGGAAAATTAAGTTCAGTCCATTGCTTGGTGTCAACTTGGTAGATGAAGTCTGGGGACATGAACAACCTTCTAGATCTCTTGAGCCGATCTTTGTATATGATATGAAGTATGCTGGAGAGTCCGTCAATGAGAAGGTGGAAAGGGTAAGACAAAAGATGGGCGATGGAACTCATTTGATTGTTACTGCTCTTGATGAAGTGGCATGGCTTTTGAACTTGAGGTGTACAGCTGATGTGGAGTTTTGTCCTGTTTTCTTTAGTTATGTCATAGTGACTAAGAAGGAGGTGGTATTATATATAGATGGACGTAAATTGAAGAATGTTCAAGATCATCTAAATGAGATTCATGGCTTGGTTGTTAAAAGTTACGGAAGTTTCTACGACGACTTACAAGGGTTAAAAGCAACTATTGATCAACCCAATGTTTCATTGATTTTACCTTCTAAGCAAGCTACTACATATGCTATATTATCTTCTCTTCCGTTTTCGATTGCTAAAACTCAAGCTACTTATAATCCAATTGTATCGTATATGAAACTTTACAAGAATAAGACTGAATTGTTCAATACTAAACTCGCCCAGTATAAGGACTCTTTGGCATTGATTATATTCTCGTCTTGGTTAGAACATCAATTGGTAGAGAAGAAGGCCATTATCAATGAGTATGAAGCTGCTTGTAAAATACATAATATCAGAGGTAAATTCCCAAATTTCTTATCGGAATCTTATGAGACCATTTCTTCTTCTGGTCCAAATGGAGCCATTATTCATTATGCCCCTTCTAAAGATGAAAACTCCCTTATTGATCCAGCCCAAATTTACCTCCTCGATGCAGGTGCTCAATATTTGGAAGGAACAACTGATATAACCAGAACTTATAAATTTGGGTATGATAATCTTTTACCAGAGGATCAGAAATATTACACTTTAGTATTAAAAGGTCATTTGGCAGTATCTTTAGCTAAGTTTCCGCCTTGTAATTCCCAGACAGGTGCCATACTTGATTCGTACTCTCGTCGTCCTCTCTGGAATGAAGGCTTGGACTTTAATCATGGCTCTGGCCATGGGGTCGGAGCTTGTGGGAATGTTCATGAAGGTCCTTTATATTTACTGACTACTGGTGGTGGGCCACCGAATGAGTCTCTTTTTTCCCCAGGCGCTATTACTACCATAGAACCAGGATACTACGTTGATGGCGTTAAAGGGTTTAGAGTTGAAAGTGAACTTGAAGTAATTGAATGTGAAGATTCTGTTGGCAAGACCAGAGAAGGCTATAATTTCTTAGGTTTTAAATACTTGACCAAGGTTCCTTTTTGCAGAAAATTGATTGATACCAAATATCTTAGTCCAATTGAGATTAAATGGATAAACGAATTTCATAAGAGTATAAGGTCTGATTTCGGTGACAAATTGTTGGAATTGGGAGAGAAACGAGCCTATAGGTGGCTTATGAACGAAACCAGGCCAATTTGATTCACACTGATCCAAACCACACTGATCCAAACTTCAGATCAAATACTAAATTAGATTTTAGATTAGACTAGTTAAATTAGACAGCGAGACTGTTTATTCCTATTATACAATAATATACACATATGATTACATTAATGCTTGATTGAAGTTGAATAGAATTGAGGAAATCCCAATTTCTTCTCCTTCTTGTCGTTATAACTTGGCCTTTTGAAAGTACCAGGTTTCTTCAAATTCTTCAAGTTAACTTGTAACTTGGCTTGAGAACTAACACTTTGAGAATTCAGATTTTTTCTGGTAATTTCATCCTTTTTGTAAGAGGGAAATCTTAAATTATTGATACTTGAATTCTCTAATTTAACAGAGGGCCTGAGTCTCTTTCTTGTTTGCTCTTCAAGAGCAGGATCTATTTCACTATTATCAGTAGTATCCTCTGAATGGCTTTGGCTGTGAAATTGGGGATTGATATTAGATAAGTCAGAACTATATTGTTGTAAAGTTCGGTTGACTTCATAATCCAAGTCACTATTAAAAGTAGATCTTAAATTGTCCATTTTGTTATCCGAACCCTTGGCCAAATACATTAATCTTTCCTGTTGATCAATGGACGTGAATGTGCCTAATAAGTTGTTGGTTACTGATGTGACAATAGTTTCTAGTTTCTTGAATTCGAAATCTGGATTAAAGTCTAAAAGATAGATCATAGCAGCCGATGAAAGTGATACAGCAGTGGTGTATAAC
This sequence comes from Yamadazyma germanica, assembly GCA_030574815.1. Classification (NCBI taxonomy): domain Eukaryota; kingdom Fungi; phylum Ascomycota; class Pichiomycetes; order Serinales; family Debaryomycetaceae; genus Yamadazyma; species Yamadazyma germanica. The sequence continues at coordinate 199,912 of JAJMFS010000007.1, read as the reverse complement.
CCTGTCTCTGGATCATCTTTTGGAGCAAAATTGGAAAAAATATTGAAGAAATCAGTAACGAGCTGCTTCAAAGTTTCATCATGAATAAATTGCTCATTGCTGAGATCTTTTGTTGATAATCCATTTGATCCTTCCGTCATTGAATCTTTCTTTTGTTTCATAATTCTCCGTTCCCTACGCCTATTGAATTCCTCTTCGATCCAATTAGCTTTTTCGATCGAGTCCTTTTCACCAAACATGATATTTGCTCGTCTTGAGACCCGTGAACGAAGATCGTTATCTTTATTCCGCTCACTGTTTTCCTCTCTCCATTTCTTCTTACGCTCTCTATTTTCAATACGGATTTTTTCCTTGTACTCCTGGTCTGACAACTTAGGCTTTTTGAAAATGGTATTATTCAATGTCTTTAAATTAGTGAAATTAGTTATGCAATGGATGACAGATGATGTTATCAATGTCAAGAGGTGGAAATTGTAATTTAATAAATCACCGGTTGACGGTTTACCATAAAGTATCAAAACATTATCAATAGCAACAATCGCCTTGTTTCTGGAATTACTCCTTAAATAGTTTTTTGACAAATTTAAAGAATTGAGGAAAAGTTTCTCTAGATTACTCAGTTTGTAATTGTTAATTATTGTGATCAAAGATTGTGAACTTTTGAATATTTGAAAGTTTGAATTTGTTAAGAAGGTAGTTAATGATTTTATCACTGCTAATAAATTCGAGTCGTTATTCTTAGATAAGTTAGCCATCATTGAACTCAATTGGTTATTCAAATCAGTCGGCTTTTTGATGTTTAAAGTATCAAGAATTGAGGTTCTTTTGAATTGAGGGTCGATATGTAAATTGCCCTTCGTTCGAAGCTCGTCAGTTTCTAAATTATTCAATAATTCAGTAGGATTCTCCATAGCCATATTAAAGGCATTAGTTAAAATATCATTCATTTCCAAATTATTTAAATCATCTTCTTTATTTGGCTCATGATGTTCACCAATTACGTCTTTGACTGCATTTGCAATAGTTGATTGTAATTGATCATCGTCATCTTCTTCTGGCCCGTCCTCTCCTGGCCCGTCTTGTGAGTGAGCTTCGGTGACCTTTTCCCTTTTTTCTTTGTTAGCTTCATTAACAAAATGACTGAGAACATTCTCGTCGATTTTTGGGAGTTTCAAATCTTTATTCTTCGTCTGATCGGAATCATCCATGCCACTTACTTGACTAGTAATTTCCTTAGCCAATTCCTGCAACATGTCTTCAGAAATTTGGTCATTTGAAAGTTTTGAAAGTTCATGAAGCTTTTCTTGATGTTTCCCACCAAGTGATTGTAGAGACTCCGAGAGCTTTGCTAGATTAGTGTCATTTGTAGTATTTCTTTTGATCGACTCGAAAGCATTCCCTATAGCATTTTGAAGATCTAAATCGTCATCTTCCTCGAAATTCTTCTCCACCTGAAGAGGAGAATATACATCCCTTGCTTTTTCTTTTTCGCTGAGTTCGTTCTCTTGGCTTGAAGTCTCGTGGTCATCTCGTTCCTTTTCACTTTCCTCTTCACCTTTTTCTTCAGGTCGTATAGTATTGATACTTTGAAGAGCATTGGAAATAGCATTTTCTAGATTGAAATCCACGTCTTCATCTTGGTAAGATTCATTATTCTCATTATCATTATTTTGGGATTGGTCATGTTCAGGGGATGCGGAGCGATGCTTATGTTCAAAAACCTTTTCGGGGGAGTTGGTTCCAGTGTTTGCGGCCTCTGTGTTAATTTCTTCATTTGCTTGATTTTCTTGACCTTCTTGATGTTCTTTGGTGTCTGACGGTATTTCCTGGCCGTTTTCCAGTTCTTCTTCAGGTCGTATGGAGTCATGTAAACTGTTGAAGGCATCCTTAATAGCATCATCAAAGTTCACATCATCCAAGTCCTCTCGTGAGTTGGAGGGCGCGTCCTCTGCATCATGGATATGCTCATGTTCATGTTCTCCCAGCTGGTGATTATGTGTATCGTATTCTTGATCATGTTGGGGGTGATGATGGTTATCTTCCTCATCGGTGGGCGGCATTTGTTCATTTTGAGGGGCCTGATGAGGGGAATTTTGCTGATTGATTTGAGAAAGATCAAACAGCTTAAACACGTCACCGATGGCGTTCTCAAGTTCAAGATCGTCGGGCTCGAACTTATCTGACATGGTTTTATTTGATGTTTTTAATGTGAAAATAAACAATTGCGAATGCTGCGATGTGGGAGAAAGGATAGCGATAGCGCTGTCGTAAAGTGAGAAGGCGTGCAATACTCTAAGACAGACGGTAGATCCCAAATAACTCTTATTTTCTTAATAACTCTTCGCTTTCAAACAAGGGCAATTGACTTTTTCCGAATCCTTCTGGGCAGACGGTAATGGGGCAATTTGTTCCTAAATACTTTCGGCCAGATCAAGAATTAGGACTTTTTAATTAAAGTTGGAAATATTAGAAATAATTATATATTTCACTAATAAAAAAAAAACTTAAATAAAGTGATTTGAAAGTAAAGATAAAACTTAAGTAAAAATAAAGGGTAAAAATAAGGATGATTTTCCCCTGAGGGAAAATGGTGTTATATAAATCAAACACTTGGGACAGTAATTGTAGATCAATTGGGATCTTACACGCTTTTTACCTTTAACTCTAAAATCAAACAAAAGAGAAGGAAAAATAAACCAACACACATAAATTAAGAAAGTGGCCAGCGCCACGACGAAAAGCTCTCTTCAGAGCTGACTGTGGTAAAGCTATGCGACTTTACCACAAATAAGTAGGATAAACCCCACATGCTATTATTTCTAGTCAAGCTCATATTTCTTTCATTTGGAAGCGTTCCAGTAGGCACATGCACACCTCCCCACAGCTACTCACTGAGTGGAGTAACGTGTCCGGGTTGTGGAAGCCTGATTATGCAGCAGATACATGGTGGCGACACTTGGGACATCTTAATACTGACTTGGACAACTGGTGAGGACTGTGACACTACCGCCTCCACAAATGAGATAGCACAAGCTGCAGGGGACTGTATAGGCAATGCAAAGGACAGGCTGTCTGTAGGGTACTGCTGTAGGATGGATCACAAAGGAGAATGGCATGCAGACTTGAGGGTGTGTATTCAAGGCACAGACGGATGTGGATGGGACATGCCTTGTAGCTATTAGATACGTGATTATTAAGACGTAATACTTAACGTTGTGTCATGGGGTTCATGGAAATGGGTTAGTGAGAAACAAGAGAAATGGAACGATGAAGCACAAAGGTAATTAAATGAGACGTTAATGATTCAAGTAGTAACTTAAATAAAAAAAAAAAAAAAAGAAAGAAGGAAAAAGAAAGAAAGAAAGGAGAAGAAAGAAAGAAAAAGAAAGGAGGGAAAAGAAAGAAAAGGGAAAAGGAAAAGAAAGAAAACGAAAGAGGAAGCTTAATGATCATCGAGTATCACACGTTAGTTAATATGTCCATAGTTAACTAGTTCTCGATTTGAAGGCTGGTGGTATAGTTAGAGTGGACGTTAAGCCCATAAACTCTTAACTTAATTATATGGATTGCTGACGCCGCCCGGTAGACGTTTCGTCACCGAACTTAGCGGGAATCAGTACAGATCTCATATCACACGGTGTTAATACGGAAACGCTGGTAACATAATTGGTAGACGGTTCGTCACCACTTAATGTTAAGATCTTCCTATACTGTCGTAAAGTGAGAAGGCGTGCAATACTCTAAGACAGACGGTAGATCCCAAATAGCTTTAATTTTCTCAATAACTCTTCGCTTTCAAACGAGGGCAATTGACTTATTCCGAATCCTCTTCTGGCAGACGGTAATGTGGCAATTTATTCCTGAAATACTCTTCTGTCAGATCACGGAATGGAACTTTGTAATTAAAGTTGGAAATATTAGAAATAATTATATATTTTACTAATAAACGAAAACTTAAATAAAGTGATTTGAAAGTAAAGATAAAACTTAAGTAAAAATAAAGGGTAAAAATAAGGCTTTACCACAGCGCGATAGGGGGATGTAGTGCGGTGCAGCAGGCGGTAGCGGATGGTAGCGAGACATTGGTGGTAAATAAAGGGTCGAGATGAGATGAGATGAGATGAGTAGTTTGGGACAAGATATTTTAGGAGTTTGGTGGTGTATATATAATATGTAAATAGGTTTGTTTATATAAGATATTGAGGAACGGTTGTGGTGTTAGAATTGTAATTTTGAGTATAGGTTTTTGTTTCACTGTGTAGACGTCAGATAATACTTGAATGAGATGTTGCAAATTTTGCAGCCTCACCGGAGTTATTTCATTTTTCGAAGTACTACCAATAACCTATGAGACTCTGAAACTGACTATATGATTATACAGTATTTCATTTTATATTTTACAGATGATCGTATCCATTTCAGATTTTCGGCAAGATAAATAAATTATCATGGTACCCAAGATTTGGGTGAAGGAAAGGTAACATCACCATTGCTGATAGTCCATTAAATGGCTGCGAAAAATAACTATAGTCTGGTGATTGTAAACATTTCTCAAATACACTTCAATTCACAAACATGGCTGGAGACTGGCACCTCTTGAATCGGGAATTTTTGGGAATGTGAGCTTGGGCATATCAATCTAAGCTTCGCCTCGACCAGCCTATCAATTTTAAAAAAATTTAGGAAACTCCAAGGTATATAAGAACAAAATCAGCTTTTTGTAAATTTTCTTCTTCATACCACTCTACGGATCATATCATTTTTTTAAAATTTGCAAATATGAGTCGTTTTTCAACTTTCGAACCTATTAGAAGATCTTATGACAATTGCTTCTCGTCTGACGATAGTGATGACGATCTTTTGGATGATTTAGTCGGTTCTGATACAGAAGTTGACTCTCTTGAGCATATCATTTCTGGGGGCCATAACAACTTTTTTATGAAACCCAAAAAAGCTGAATTCAATTTGAATTTGGCTTCAATGGATATCTTTGATGAATTTGACAATTGTGTCCAAACTCTGTTCCAACCACGAACCAAAAACCCAAATTCGCTAGACTCTAATCTTGTCCCTCAGCCACCTGCTAACCCTCCAAAACCAGACCAATTAACTGTCGATGATCTCAAAACAGTTTTCTTCGAAGATTTCTTGGAACTAATGGAAACTGGTGCTGTTACTCTCGAAACTGTTGAGCTTTTCTTGACTCACAATGAACCTATTCGCCGCTTCAAAGAAAAGGTTTATTCCGATTTTGGCTCTAGTGATGAATTCTATAGTGACGTTGATATCCATGCTTGGAAAAAACAAGACGAGAGAAAATCAGGGTCATCCTCTGGTAAACCTCTTTCTGACAATGGTTCTGGTTCTGCTCAAAAATCTGCTTCTAATTCAGAAAAAGACGGGGAAGACTCTTCAGCTGCTAACTCTGTCAAATCTTTGGTTATCCAACAAGATAATGAAAATGAATCCGAGTCCTTGGAATTATTGAACAACATGATTAATAATGGAGTCTCTATCCCTGATATGATTAATGATGTTAATGTTATTGACACTTCTACTGGAGAAATGATCCAGACCTGTAGACTCTCGGTATCTGAAATGGTGTTAAATGAAAGTATTCGTATCTTACAAAGTGATTTTATCAAGTCAGTTAATGGTAAAATTGTTGTTAGAGATACCGAAGAGGGAAAATGTTTGAGTTTGATGATAAAATTCATACATGATTTATTGGGAAAACATGACTTGTACTTGGATATCTACTGTAAGATTTCCTCCTCAATCACTTGCCCCGAATCACAAAGCTTGGAACCCTTTGTTGGCTTGGGGTCGATTCAAATTTGTAACTCGGAGCAGAATGTTTCATCTTCATGGAACAAAGTCTTGTCTGACAATCAAGTCTTAGTTAATGAGTCAAGAATCACCGAGTTAGAATCACCTGCTTCATCTAAGAAATCCAAAGGCTGGAAAAGACCATTTACCAAAATTAAGACTTCTTACAGAAAGAGATTAAGCACTATTAAATTGAAATTGAAAAGAATCACCAAGTCTGGAAAAACCAAACACTAAGTGAAAATCAATTTCTTATAAACTGAAATACCAAAAAAAAGCATGAAACAAAAAGCAAGAAAAAAACTATAAAATAGAAAAATCAAAAACATTAGTTAGTTAACTTTAATATATGATGTTTTCCTCTTAGCATTCAGCTGTGTATACATATACTTTAAAAAGCACCGCAATGAATTTGAACGACCCAAAATATATATTTTAGTACTATGCATCATCGGTAAAGGCTTTAAAGTTGGTGTCCAGAACTTACCTTGTTAATCACCAACTGGAAACGACAAAATCGAGAAAAACTCAAATAACTTCTTTCAAAGACATTTTTACAGGAGATGTTACTAACAAATATTATTTCAATATTGTCAAAGAAGAGACTTACATAATAGTAGCCAAAACCAGATCAAAAAAGGTATTTACCAAACAATGTGGGTCTGAGCTACATTATTCTAATGTCGTGTGGCTGGGGCCGATGTCGCATGAATATGTCGTGAATCTTGCCCGGTAGCCAGACTCAAGTTGCGGCTTGGTAGCCATGCCCCAAACCCAGCAATAGAAAAATAGAGGCCAGAGATTTGCAGCAAAGAGGCGGTCATGGTCAACATATTTACCATTTCTACTAAACCAAGGACAAGAGGGGTATGTGGTATGATTACCAATGAAATAAACCCATAACAAGCCCAGACTTTAAAGTGGCTCACGCCGGTCCGAAAGGGGACCAAAAGAGAAGTCGCAAACTGCCAATACGCCGAATTCCGAATTGGCCGTTTAAATGATGTACCTGGCGCGATGTCGGCCGCCAGCATGCTGCGGTAGGGCCAGTTTGGCACGAAGTCGCGGTACGCTAAGGCCACGTCGAGATGGTGGTCCCCCCACCGTTCGTCAAATGCGCAACAATAGTAAGACACATGGCTAGGGTGACAGTCAGGCAAACAGGTAAACATCCAAAACGTTGTTGGCAGTGGTACAGAGTCAATTGGTAAGCCACAGATGGGAGTATATAATAGACAATATATAAGTAAAAATATAGATCGGCACTTAATAATTACAGCAATATTTTACTAATAAATTACATAAACGCAATCACCGAATTTCGACCAAATTCTTTTTTTTACTTTTTAATTTCCAACAAAAATTGGAAACTATATAAATAGGTGAATATTTCACATAAATTGCGATTTTTTCAACACTAATTTAAAAATGTCTAACTCATTAGAACAATTGAAAGCTACTGGTACTGTTATTGTCACCGACACTGGTGAATTCGAATCAATTGCTAAGTACACCCCACAAGATGCTACCACCAATCCATCATTAATCTTGGCTGCTTCCAAAAAATCCGAATATGCTAAATTAATCGATGTTGCCGTTGATTACGCTAAAGACAAAGGTAACAGCAAGGCTGAAAAGGCCTCAATTGCTTTAGACAGATTATTGGTTGAATTCGGTAAAGAAATTTTGAACATCGTTCCAGGTAGAGTTTCCACTGAAGTTGATGCTAGATTATCTTTTAACAAGCAAGCTACCATTGACAAGGCCATTGAAATCATCAAATTATATGAATCAATTGGTATTTCCAAGGACAGAATTTTAATCAAGATTGCTTCTACTTGGGAAGGTATCCAAGCTGCCAGAGAATTAGAAGCCAAACACGATATCCACTGTAACTTGACTTTGTTATTCTCTTTCTCTCAAGCTGTTGCTTGTGCTGAAGCTAAAGTTACTTTAATTTCTCCATTTGTTGGTAGAATCTTAGATTGGTACAAAGCTTCAACTGGTGAAACTTATACTCAAGAAACTGATCCAGGTGTTGTTTCTGTAAAGAGTATTTACAACTACTACAAGAAATATAACTACAATACCATTGTTATGGGTGCTTCTTTCAGAAACACTGGAGAAATCAAGGAATTAGCCGGTTGTGATTACTTAACTGTTGCTCCAAAATTATTGGAAGAATTAATCAACTCCACTGAAGAAGTTCCAAAGAAATTAGATACTGCCTTTGCTCAAAACTCAACTATTGAAAAGGTCACTTTCGTAGATGACGAAGCTGCTTTCAGACTTGCTTTGAACGAAGATGCTATGGCTACTGAAAAATTGTCTCAAGGTATCAGATCTTTCGCCAAGGATGCTGCTACCTTATTGGAACAATTAGAAGCTAAATTTTAATAAGTAGGTAATGAATAATTGAATCAAAATCCCAACTCTCATCACCACTGTAAAGTGTTTTCTCTTGGATCTATACTTGGGGTGACGGATGACGTAAGTTACTGCCAGTGCGCTTGTTCTCCAGTGAGTGTTCAGCAATTTATATTGATCCCAATCGCACCTTAAGTTACTAATACCACATCCTACTTACGTATCGTCAACATCATGAGAGACCCTATAGCCCCTGTGGTATCTCCACCATACCCAATAAGTCAAGAAAGTGAAATCATCAACGGATTCGGTAGAGGCTCATCTGAACTAGGTATCCCCACGGCCAATATTCCTGTCACTGAAGAATTGTCCAATCTAACCCCGGGCGTTTACTTTGGATACTCCCAAATCCAGCCGGTGGAAAAGGATCTTGAAACCAAAACACGAGTCGATGGAAGACCCATTGAATTCAACCATGGTAGCAAGTTGAGCCAATCAGAAACGGGCGATTTCCCGATGGTGATGTCAATTGGATATAATCCATTTTACAATAATACCGAAAAGACTGCTGAGGTTCACGTTATCCATAAGTTCGCCAGCAATTTTTACGGAGCCAGAATAAAGTATGTGGTATTGGGGTACATTAGACCCGAGTTGAATTATACGACGAAAGAGGCCTTGATTGAAGATATCAATCTCGATATAAAGACGGCGTTAGAAGCGTTGCTGCTGGAGGAATATATCAAGTATAGACATTTATAGAAGATATCGATTTGGGAGGCGAGTATGGCGGAATGTGTGATGTGTGCTGGAAAGTGTGTGCCGTGTGCTGTGAAGCCTGTGCCGTGTGCTGTAAGGTGTGTGCCGTGTGCTGTAAAGCGTGTGCTGTAAAGTGTGTGCTGTGAAGCCTGTGCATTTAAATATAGAGTAGATAATACATACAATATTTATCATTCCTTCGCTGGTAAGCAAGCGAAGACTCTGGTGATCGTTGATTATATGCAGGTCACTTACCTCAACAGTTTATAGGGGTGATTGATTTCCACCAAAAAGACGCAAAATCATCCAGACTTTCGGGAGGGTTCTCTGTCAAGTAATATATCCATCATGTCGTTGTCTCTATGTCTCTAAGTAGCCCCAATCAACAGATATAATTGTTGCAAAATTTAGCCGTCCTTCCTGTATACAGGTCACCCAAATAAGTGCAAACCTCACCTCATCACTCAGCCTTATCATGAACATGAACCAAGACACCTGCCAGGTGGCAGAATATACTTGTCAACAGGTTCAAAAATGTCTGGCATATTTCCACCTATCACAGCTTTACTTTTGTGGCAAACAGAATTTATGGACTTTTGCTTTTTTCAATGTTGCATTTATTGCAGCAATTACGTTAATGATTCTCATTCTTAGTCTTCTAATCAGTAACTATATGTTTTCAAATCTTCAACATATAACTGATAGTGTGCAAGTGAATCCGAAATTTCTATATTTCATAATTATCCCACTAACCAATTCGTTGGGCGATATTTCTAATTATTACAATGGTCTTAAAGTGAGTACAGAGCTTGTATTGGGCCAATTAATTGGGTCAAATTTGATTATTTGTGGCTTTGTGATCGGAATTATAGCGGTGATAAAACCTACTTCCATCCGAAATGACCAGAGTATGCTAATGGATATGGTGTGGTTATTGGTGACGTTTGTTGTGTTTAATTTCGTGCTAGATGACGGGAAAATCACCTTATTCGAGAGTCTGGTAATGGCTGGTTTGTATTTATTGCATATGGTCTATTTGTTTAAAGTCAACAAACGGGCTGAGGAAGAGTTGATCCCGTTGAATGTTGATGAGGAGCTTGAATCGTTAGAGCGTCAGGACGAACTATTGAATATTCCTGAGCCTATATGGTTGAAGGTTAGCCACGGAATTATTCATTATTTGAATCAACTGATTAATTTGGTGGTTCCCTTGAAATGTCCTGAATCCCTTATATATTATTACTACGTCGTCAATGCAATTATGGTGTATACGAAAACCGAAAGCTGGGAAATAACAGCAGGTCTGATATTTTTGGTGGTGGTGGTTGAATGTTTTCGGTTCAAATACCATATCCCATTCTTGGTTAATATAATGGGGATTGTCAACTCGATTTTATTGGTGTCACATATTTCAATTGTTCTTTTTTGGCTTGTTAAAAACTACGGAATGATCTTAAAATTGAGTGATTATCTATTGGGTTTTCTTGTGTTTTCAATTATGAACTCCATCAATGATATCATCACCAATATTAGTTTATCAATAAAGTACAATTCCATCATAGGTTTGAATGCATGTTTAGGGACACCGTTGCTTTTAATTCTTGTGGGTATTGGATATAATTCCCTCTTGATTCATCAGACTCTAATATTTAATGTTAGTACCAATTTGCTTATTACCGTTAGAGGACTTGCTTGCTTGATGGCTGTGTTGATAGTTATGGTTCCGCTAAGTAACTGGAGATTCACCAGGCCAATTGGATTGGTGGCCTTAAGTTTCTGGTTGTGTATCAGTATATTAAACTGTATCCTAGAATAATGAGGAGATGTATATTAGATATTTGTATAGAATAGTGCTTAGATAATTATTGTATATTAGGTGTTATATAAATTGACTTAGTTCAGTATTAAAATCGTAAATTTCGTTATCAAATTGAGATTTGTATTTATGATTATATTTCAACCATATCTCAAGTGCCTTGTTATACTCAGTTGTTTTATTGCTGCAGTTTTTAAACAATTCAAGTTTCGTATCATTGTCTACATCGAGATAGACAAGAATGTCCCAATTTGTGGGCTCCAAAACATGTTTGATGATCTCTTTATTTTGGAATAGAAGCTCAAGAGATGTGAGCTTGACGGGATCAAGATCTGGCCCTTCAAGGCTTTTGGCCACTAAATAATTTCCGTCGTAAATATTGTGGTCAACCAATTTACCCCACAATTGAGCCTTGTTGAACTTACGAATTCCAAGAGCTCTCTTCAATACCAACAATGCATTATCATACTTCTTCAATCCCACATAGAAGCCATAATATTTGATCCAAATAGGGTCGTAGTTACAAGTCCTGATCACCGCCCGCTCGTAAACCTGAATTACGTATTCCTGTGGGTAATTAAGTTCAAGATAATCGAGATAATTATTCCATGTCTTTAACTCATTGACACTGACGTATTTCAAGTCAAAATAAGGAATAAGTTTTTTCTCGAAATCATACAATTTGAATGACTTAGATTGTGTTACTGTATAGATATCAGAAACGTTTTTCCTTAAACCACGGTCATTTAAATACTTAAGTTTCCCAGTATCAATTCTATCTAGCATATTTTGAAAGAATATCCCGTAATTATGCATGGGTATTTCAAGACAGTAGCGGAGAAGTATCTCATATTTCTTGTCGAGTTTCAATGATAAGTCAACAGACGCATAAGTGATCAAAAACTCGAGATAAAGTTGATAAAAATCTGCAGCAAAGTAGTTGAATCCAATGTATTGTCTTGCTTGTTCAAATAACTTCAAGTGGTTGATACAATTTTCTTCCGTCACCGGATCGGTTACAAGTTTGAATTTTATATATTCTGTCCAGAAATATACAGAATGACTTAAATGAACGAAACCTTGATCGTAAATAAGTTGGCATTGGTCAAAATCCCCCAATTCGTATTCAATGCCTATATATCTCAACCAGAACTTTTCAAGCAACGGGTAAATTTGGAAAAAATCGGCATATATTGACCTTAAAGAAGCGACCTTCTCGGGGGGCGATGTCTTATCGACAACTAGTTCTTTTGAGCTAAGAAGCTTAGTCCATTTATCGAGATTGTACGGATCTTTTAGAAGTTCCGTAGATAACTGGTCCATTGCAGACTTTTCACGCGAATTTTGCAGATTTAATATTGGAAGGTTGCAAAAATTATTTGGCGAGACTAGCGTGAGACAGTGAGACAGTGAGACAGTGAGACAGTGAGACAGTGAGAGTGATAGCGAGACTTTGACAGTGATAGTGAGACATTGAGTTGTGGGTGAAACAGTAAGTGAGAGTAAGTAAAACAGCAGGGTATAATTCCACTAGTCTCAGAAACCAGAGCATTGAAGCGGAGTCTGTCACGGCAGGTTCGCTTGAATATTCCAAACAAGCTATACAACAAAATATCCTGCTACACCTATATATCTATATAGATAGAGAGATATTCCAAGACAATATACAGGACAGAGACATCGGAGTCGTCAGAATTGCAGCCAATACTAACAACTGATATACTAGATACGTTTCGACATAAACCACTGTCTCCATCAAACACGAAAACAATAAAATCATAACCCGATATTAATCTAGATCCCGTCGCTTATTAGTCTTGATATCATAATTCGGCATTCTGTGTACTACCATTGTTGGTTTTTTTTTTTCATTTTAATAATATAGATGCAGAATCAGGAGTAGAACGAGAGTCTAGTATCAGGCCGGGAGGGAGAAAAATCGGCTCCTCTCATATGGGGTTCCCCGGGTAAGCGTATGTGCAGTGCATATTGGGGCCACTCCAGATTCCCCGGTATGGAGTGCATTTGATCGGCAAGAATTTTCCGATCAAACGACCGAGGCTCACTTGCATATACTAATTGGTACATATTCTCCGATAGATAAGCCGATATCATACCCCGGTAATATGTTAAGCTTCCCCAGAATTAGGTTTGGGGTTTGGGGTAAGAAGGGGTTAGATTTGGGGGTTGAAAGTTTATGCTATACTTAATTTATTTACCGATTCTATATACAGTTAACATGTCCTGGAGATACTGGGGCAGTACGGCCCAGTGTTGCAAATATCGGTGTTAAATCCGGATATCATTTACTCCACGATTCAAATTTAGAGGTTTATTTATCAAATGCCGTATCAAATTAATTGCCGGCTATTGTACTAAAGTGCAGTATATACAATTTAGGTTGCAAGTCGCAGATACTGTTTGTGGTTTGGTATTTTACATAGCTGGGTCGTCAATCGACCAAAGTTCAAAATAGTATTTGCAGCAAATATTAATGCAGCGCGCTGGTGAACGGAAGTTTTGACCCGCCAGGAACGGGCCCCGAACCAAACTAGCCCACGATTACGTAAGGCCGACACTTGTCATTACCGATTAGGGAAAGACACTAATAAAACATACAGAAAAAAATAATAACACGGGAAAATATTTCCTTCTTCCATAATTCCGAGGGGGTCATTCGCATCATCCGAGGGTGCATCTGCCACTTTTTCTACTACGGTTGCCATAAATTGGATGTGGCGGGGGAAATAGAACAAAAATGGAGAGGGGTCGTTGGTACAGGTACAGCCAGTTCAACGGTTTTTGACAGGATAGCTGATAAATTTCTTGGTATTTTGATTTTGATTTTCTTTTACTTTGATTCCTGCCATTTACAGGACTTGTGGGAATATAATTAGTATAATGTAAAACATATGTAGCAAATTTTAAAACATGTTTGTGGTAACATCCATCGACCAAATGACTAAAAATAAAAAGAAAAAGAAAAAAAAAAAACTCAAAATTCCGGGGGTACCATTTTGTTTCTTACAAAGAGAAATTTGTATCGACATATAAACTATCGGTATTGTAGTGGAGTTATGAGCAGCGTCAAATGTAGTATATGCAAGCAGATTTTACCTTAACACTTTGTTTGAGCACCGTGTATTTTATCCCAATAAAATCAATAATATTGGGGTAATGAAACAGCAAGATACTCTGATGGTACATAAGCCCATCAACTCAACATAGAAAAACCTCTTGTCTAACTAAAATAGAATATAAATGAGAAGCTATCAATGCAACAGCGCTAGTTCCGGATGTGTCAAGTTGCTGCCAAGTAAATCTATGTGCCGATGGTCAAAAAATCAATGAAGTCGTATCCCTAAAAGTTACCAAAGCCGGAAAAAGAAAAAATGAGCCCGTCGATCGTCCCCATCAGCCAGTTCCGACAAAATTGGTACTTTCGTGTAATAACTGGCTAACCCCAATATAGGAACCCTGGCTCGGCCACCGGACATTTGTGGTGAAGACTACATAAAAGCTTGCTTTTGTTACTCTATTGAGGACAAAGGCACTGCATACATACCATACGTTCTGTATATAAATTCAACGAGTGCATACAGTTATTCCGGTCGGGGGTCTATGACGTTTATTTTTTAATAATATTATTGATTTTTCTTTTTTGAAAAACCTTTCTTTGTATTTTTGCTGCAACTTGAAGGTATAAATAATGCAAAAAGTTTCCAAGGATTTCTAAATTTCTTGATTTTTTCTTATAATTCTTAAACAATTCTTGAACATAGATTTTGACGCAAAATGGGTTGGAATTTAGCTGCAAGAACTAACACTTTTGGTTTATCCGGTAGACCCTTAAGAGTCGCCATTACTGCTACAGCCGTTACTGGTTTTTCCTTATTCGGTTATGATCAAGGTTTGATGTCCGGTATTATCACCGCAGACCAATTTAACTCTGAATTTCCTGCTACTCGTGGTGACACCGTAAATCAAGGTGCTGTCACTGCCTGTTATGAAATTGGTTGTTTCTTTGGTGCTATTTATGCTTTACTTAGAGGTGATCACCACGGTAGAAGACCTTTAATTATCAATGGTTCCATTATTATTATTCTTGGTACCGTTATTTCTGTTGCTTCCTTCAAAGAACACTGGGGTTTGGGACAATTCGTCATTGGTAGAGTTATTACTGGTATTGGTAATGGTTTAAACACTGCCACCATTCCAGTCTGGCAATCTGAAATGTCTAGAGCTGAAAACAGAGGTAGATTAGTTAACTTGGAAGGTTCCGTTATTGCTGTGGGTACTTTAGTTGCCTACTGGTTAGATTTTGGATTGAGTTACGTCCAATCTTCAGTCTCTTGGAGATTCCCAGTTGCTTTCCAAATTGTATTTGCTGCTCTCTTGTTATTCGGAATCTTGGAATTACCAGAATCTCCAAGATGGTTGGTTGCTCATGACAGAAAGGCCGAAGCTGCTATTGTTTTAGGTGGATTAAACGCTGTTGAATCTGACTCTGACCGTGTTTTGGCTGAATTATCTGTTATTGATGATGCCGTCAAGAGATTTGACTCTCAACAAGTTGGATTAAAGGATTTATTTACTGGTGGAAAAACCCAACATTTACAAAGAATGCTTGTTGGTTCTTCTGGTCAATTTTTCCAACAATTTACTGGTTGTAACGCTGCTATTTACTATTCTACTGTTTTATTCGAAACTACCATTTTAGAAAATGAAGCTGACCCTGAATGGAAGAGAAGATTATCTTTGATTTTGGGTGGTGTTTTCGCTACCATCTATGCTTTGTCTACCATTCCATCTTTCTTTTTGATTGATTCTTTGGGTAGAAGAAACTTATTTTTGATTGGTGCTATCGGTCAAGGTTGTTCTTTCCTTATTGCTTTTGGATGTTTGATTAAACCAACTACTCAAAATGCTAAGGGTGCTGCCGTTGGTTTATTCTTATTTATTGTCTTCTTTGCTTTCACCATCTTGCCATTACCATGGATTTACCCACCAGAAATTAACCCATTAAGAACTAGAACTGTTGCTTCTGCTATTTCTACTTGTACTAACTGGCTTTGTAACTTTGCTGTTGTTATGTTTACTCCAATTTTCATTGGTGCTTCCAGATGGGGTTGTTACTTGTTCTTTGCTGCCATGAACTTTGCTTTTGTTCCAATTATCTTCTTCTTCTACCCAGAAACTGCTGGTAGACAATTGGAAGAAATCGATATCATTTTCGCCAAGGCTCATGTTGAAGGTAGACAACCATGGAGAGTCGCCGCCACTTTACCAAGATTGTCATACGCTGAAATCGAAGAACAAGGTACTCAATTAGGATTATACGATGGTGATTTCGAAAAGATGCAAACTGAAGTTAAAGACGAAAATTCATCCGTTTTAAAATCTAACGATGAATCTGATACTCCAGCCGATGCTGACAAGCCAGAAGGTGGTGTTTTAAGTAACGATGCTTCTAACAAGGTTTAAGTAACGTCAAATAAATCTTGTTATATACCCATTGATAATTAACATATTACATAGATATGTATAGATCCATAATATACTGTATTTTTATTTATATCGTACTTTGTTGCAGAGTAGTTGTTTTTTATTGTTGTACTGGTTGTGTGCCAGTAGCTTTCGTTCAATAGAATCGTTTTTTTAATATTAAATCTCGTGGGGTTCAACTATCAGACGACATATACAAATACTTTCCTGAGACCTCTTTCAATGATATTATTTGGATATACTATTAACTCCTGGTACTATATTCGAAGCGATTAGCTGCCTCCCCGAACATAGTTTAATCTTTCTTGAAATGATAACAAATATTTGGTGAACTTTGGGAGATGTCATACTCAGAGGATATCGACTTTGGAGTCTATGTCTCCGAAACTGGCTTACAAGAAGGCCTCTTGAATCAGATCAAATTTTAAGAGAATCACGGCAGTCCGACAAAATATGTATTGAAAATCACCTTTTCATGACACTACAAAAATCATCTTTCACAGTTAAATACATTATAATATCAGCTCTCTGTAACAGGTATTTTACCTAACAAATCAAACATGCAAAGTTCTTGTAGCTCGAGTCTATAGTTTTTAGTATTACCACCGGACTGCATGCGAGACAGCTGGAGTGTATATAAGTCTCCTCATATCAGCTAAAATGTTCTGCTCTCGCTAAACTTGTGGTATGCTGGCCCTATTTTTTGTTCTGCGCGGGTCGATTTTCTGATATGGTCCGCCAAATCTTTGTTCTGCGGAGATTTGGCTGCAAAATTAGGAAGGTATAATCCACAAAAAGACCTTCTATTGGCTTCCATTTCTGCAAGCTTATGCAAGATCATGTACATAGATGCGAACTCATGCAAGCTTAGATCAGTTTAGGAAAGTATAAAGCCTATTTTTTTAGGAAACTCCTAGCTATATAAAGAGCTGATTTTTCCCTTTGTCTACTTTTTCAAATTTTTTGAAAACCCATAGTAAATTTACTAGCGTTTTTAAAATTCAAATATCTAGACAACGGTCGTTTCAAATTTTTTAAAATGTCTTCTGCTAACTCATCATCTGCTTCTGATATCGGTTGTGCTTTTTCTGGAGCTGAAACCCCAGTTTCGAAACCTGCTTGTAATGCTGACGGTATGGGCATTACAGAAATTGGATTACCATCAAAGTCATACTATGATATATGTGGTACTTCCGTTAAAGAAGCCAGATCATCATCCCCATCACCGTCCCCTGTTACCAACTCATCTTCACCCACCAAACACTCTCTAAAATCCAAGTTGAAATCTAAAGTTAAAGCTGCTACTCTTTTAAAGAAGGCTGAAGAAACTGAATTTGACTGCTACGATTTAGTCTCTCCTTTCTACACTGAAATGTTTTCTGAAGTTAAGAAGTCAAGATCTATGAAAAGCTTGTTGATTAAAGGTCAATTAAAATTGTCAAAGATTAGAAAACTTCTTGGAAAAACTTTCAAACCTTCAGTCGTTGCTAAAATTATGAAGAAAGTCAATTCTGAGATTGTCTTAGATAACTGTAACGACGAAACTTTAGATGCCTGTAGTCAAGAAATTTTGGATGCTTGTATTGGAAAAATCTCGAGTGCTTCTGACAAAAGCTTAGATTCTCGTGCTGAAATCTTACATGCTGGGGCTACTGAAATTTTGGACTCTGGTTCTGGTGAACCCGCTACTTCCTCTGATGAAATTTTGGATACTACCACTTCCATCGAAGCTACTTTGGTTAACTCCACTGATATCTTTGCTGCTAAAGAAAACTTGGTTAGCCCTGCTGAAAGCATTGACTATAAAGCCTTCAATGCTGCTGTCTCAAAACTCAGTCCAGCTTGTCAAAAAATTGTTAAATATTGGCAAGAAAACGCTTCCAAAGTCACTTTCTCATTTGAATCTATTGAAAAAGGTACTACTGCCGCTTCTTCTGAAACTAAAGCTTCAACCTCAAGTCAAAAGAAACTAAAGAAGAGAAACTATAACAAGCATGAGAAGACCCCAAAAGAAACCAAAAAGGAACAGAAAATCAAAAACAGATATAACGACTACCATAAAAGCACCTGCATCAAACAATGTGCTTATTGAATCTCCCATTCTCTCACCTTCCTGCGTTTAATCTTGTTAATGATGTTTAATATAGAAAATATATAATCCCAAAAAGAAGACATATTCAATACATAATCCAGAAAAGTCTAGTCTTTTATCTTCCTACCTCTTATATAGATGTTGCATGAGGCGGTCAAATAAAGAACTTTACAATAAAATTTTGTCACCTACCAAAATGATAACGCAATGTAGGAAAGGCGAAGAAGAGTTGCGTAAAATACATGAACTATTAAAGATCTATACTATTATCATAAAAGAAATTGGGAGTTTCACCAAATATCTTTTCTAGAGTTTCGTTGAATTCGGGATCATTTTGGAACAGAGGCTGGTTATTCAAAATATTTTCTGTACCACCCAAGAGGCTTTTCAAGTTGTCGGACTTCATATCATTGAGGTCATTTGTAAAACTAAGGTATCCCGATGGACCTGGTACGAATTTTCCAGGTATGGTATAAGGTGATGGAGCACCTGTTGAATTATCCGTTTGCATATTACCAGTATCAACTGAGCTTGGACCTGAAGTATACTCATGACCACTCAAAGGATTTTCAGTCGAATCACCTGATCCCGGTTTTGAATGGAGTTGACTTTTTGTCAAAGTATTACTAGCATTATTGAGATTAGTCTCAGAATTGAATCTACGCTTAAAGATATCGGGAAACCAAAGGTCACAATAATCAAGTAACGTTTTCAATTTTTGATTCACACCACTAAACTGGTGTGTAGATTGGTCTTCAACGATGTGTATACCAAGATTAAGCATAACACAACACACCAAAAGTAAAATTGTTTCTCTCTGATTAAGAACCTTTGATTCCTCTTTTCCTGTTAAGTCCCGTGCAAGACTATGGCCGTGTAAGGCAAAACAATTCAAGCAACAATCGATTAATAAATTTATGTCCGAAAACGTGTGAGGACTACTTGGTTTATTTAAACAATTGGTTAAAACGTCAAAAAATGCTGCCATGTGGTAGAAAATCAACCAATTGGAACAAGAAAATGGAATTAGGTGTCGAGGTAATGTTTGAACACTCAAATATAAAATAGTTCTTGAACTATCAAGAGCCAAGTTTCTTAATTTAATGGCATCAATACTTCTCGTATCTTCTGGTTCACATTTCATTCTAGAAATTAGTCTATTGGCCGTCATCAAATGGACAAAATAGGTCAAATGTAAACACAATAAGAACTCATTTGGAAACACTGTGGTGAAAGGACCACGCGGCGTCTCTACGAGGCCATATGCTAGAAACTCGGGATCAGTGTAAAATCTTGGACGATACTTGGGATCTATAGAACTGGCCATATTAAACATCTCGC
This sequence comes from Yamadazyma germanica, assembly GCA_030574815.1. Lineage (NCBI taxonomy): Eukaryota > Fungi > Ascomycota > Pichiomycetes > Serinales > Debaryomycetaceae > Yamadazyma > Yamadazyma germanica. The sequence goes on along the minus strand of JAJMFS010000007.1, from coordinate 180,203 downwards.
TATTGATACCGTTTAGAATTCCAACGATTTCTTTGAAAGAGAAATCGCTTGACTTGGCACAAAATAATTTGGAGTAGGTGCTAGATCTGATTTTATTCAAATCAGTGATGAAATGGGCCAAATACGACTCGAAACCTTTACTTTCCAAGATTGAAGCGGCAAAAGCTGTTCTGTTACGAATACCAGCGGCTGGATCATCTTCTGGTGTACATAGAGAATCGACATCAATTTTACAAGCCTTGAACTGCAGATAATCCTTTATGGATAACGTCGACACATCGTCCGGATTGATTAGAGGGGGCTTACCATTTCTATAGCAAATTTCAATATCGAAATATTCACAGTACCACCAGATCTTTCTTCTGAAAAACCCCTCTTCGTCAGATAAGCCTCTGAAACTTTCAAACCGATGCAATCCAATTTCTTGGGCGTATCTTACAGCTATGGATGCAATAATATAATTTACAGATGATTTAACCAAAGTGATCTCAAGGTAAATAATCATTAGTAGCAAAGCTTGAATGGTTCTGATTCCTTCACTCATTACACAAACTTGCTGGAAATAATAAACGGCATTTTTGAATAACCTCAGTTGCATTTTGACCATATCGTCACTCAATAAAGGTTGAATAACAGGATGTATAGCAGCTTTTGGAATCAGCGACCCCGCCAGCTTTTGATCAATCACATAGGAAATACATAGCGATAAAGCCATGTTCATCAACAACAACTCAGAAGGTTTGATTTTGACGGGATGCACACCCGGAACCGGATTTGATTTGAGCTCTTCATTTTTGAAATAGGTTTCGAATAACAGCTTTAAATAAGAGAGTTCACAAACCTGGCCAGCCAAAAATAACTTTGGAAAGCAGTCAAGTAAAGCATAGATTAATTCTGGACTATCGGAGAAATCCCCCCATTCTAATTTCCCCACTTCTTCTGAACTTCTGACTCTTGATGAGTTCCACATATCGTAGAACGAATTCATACACACCAGGAAGAAGCATGGTAAATTCTCCACAGGAATAAGTAAATCACGTCTGTTCTGTGGAAGCTTCTGAAAAATCCATTGGAAACTTTTAGCACTGAAAATATGGAAAATAGAATGGGTACCATAAAAGGCATCAGCTGCCGGTAGCCTTCCATAATTCTCATCAGTGGAGTGGATCCCTGTCGTCCTTGTATACTCCCCATCAATATCATCATCTTCAGTTGCCGGTACTCTAATGTTCGGAAGCTTTGGAACCGACATTGGCTTTTCCAAGTTTGTGTTCCCACTATTAACGGTTCCTGCATTTGCAGCCCTGGTCTCAGATTCATCATCATCGGTAGATTTATCAGTATCCAAGGTATCAAGACCAACTTTTGACGATAGATTCAATAATAACCCTTCAAGCTTAGCTAATCGGTTATTGAACCCATCCAAAGTGTCGGGCTTCAATACTTTTTTACCCTTTGACCGTCTCTTTATCTCGGTAGGATATGAACATTCTCTGTCCGCGGAATGGTTGCAATTCAGGCAAGGAGTTTTCCCATCACATTTGATCTTTCTCTTCTTGCATGATAGACAAGCTTGAGATACCCGATTTCTTCTCTTACTTTCTCCGTTTTCCATGATATTTGGCGGGATTAAACGTGGAAGTTATAATTTGATTTTTCTCGGAAGCATTTGCTTCCGATGTTCCCTCGCGTTATGGTGGTAGAGACACAGAAGACAATTTGATAAGGGTGCCGTAAGTCATTTATTCATATATACAGGGTATTTAGTGGAAGGGTGGATTTAAAGACTGAATCCCATATTGTTATCGAAAAAGAAATTAGGTAATTGGTTAATCAGCTCCGTAACCATGTTACTAAGAGATTCGTCACCTAAATCAAATGCGTTTAATAAATCAGGGGACGAGTTGGAGTTGGTGGAAGTACATGATTGGTAGTTCACATCGAAATGTGGAGTCGACCGTTGGGCTTGCATATTAGCTTGATCTGTGGGGTGGATTATATTAGCTAACGACGGGTTATAGCTCGGGGAATTTTCTTGATATTGTCCTGCCATTGGCAGTTGTTCAGAATAAACCCCTGGAGTCTTGAAGACTTTTGGTTCTTCTTGCTTCTTATCAGCAGCATCATCCATTTTAATATCAAAACCTCTTGATTTGATTTTATGGAATAATTCGGGAGCATATTTCTTCAAAACTTTCATATGTTTTTGATGAGCCACACTTAAGGGGATTACAATACCAGTTCGACTTTCTACAATGGCAACTAGAAGCTCTCCAAAAAGTTTCATGGCAACAGTTACTATACAAAGATAATTAACCCGTTTTTGTTTTATAGAATGTTCATCAAAAAGAGCATCTGCCATTTGCATCAAGAGTTGGACATCTTGTAACGTTTCAGAGGTACTCGGATTATTCATACAGCTAGACAGAAGCATTAAGAAACCAGCAAATGGGTAAAAACATAACCAGTTCAAAGACAATAAACCTTGAGAATAATTTGATACCATTAATGCAAGATGAATTAAAGTTCTTGCGCTTCTTAGATGAATCTTTCTATACTTCATGACGTTGGCATTATAGTTTTCGTTATTATCATCGATCAAGAATGGGACTCTATTGGTCAATAACAAATGCACGAAAAATTTACATTGTAGATCAAACCATTGATCTCTCATTTGGTAACTCAAATTACCAATCCCTGAACAGAATCCTGGTTCGTCATAGAACCTTGGTCTTAATTCATTTGGCATGGCATCACATATCCTTAGAGCATCATTATTACAATCATTCAAAATAGTTGCAATGTCAAAGTTTGTATTTCCGACGGAGGAAAAGAGACTAAAGTATGCTTTGATTCTCATTCTGGAAACCAAAAAGTTTGAAAAGCAAATCAAGGCATCCATCTTTTTCAAGTGGCCATTATTATAGATAAAAGTTCCAAGACTCGCAAATTGTTCAAAACTTGAATTGGTATTCAATTCGAATTTAGTGTTTGGATGATTGGCGAAAATGAAATCTGGGATCTTGATACCTATCATTTGCTCCACTAAGAATGACATATTATCGGGAGAAAGTTCGTTAAAATCTTCATTACTGAGTACAGGAGGTTTTCCATGACGATAACTGAATTCAACATCCATTTCTTGACAGAGCCACCAAAGCTTTTTCCGAATTGTAACTTCGGAGGCTGGAAGTTTAAGTAAGCTTTCGGGCCGATGCAATCCCATTTCTTTGGCGTGTCTTATAGCCACCGAAAGTAACATGAAATCAATATCAGGGATTCCATGAAGAGCCAAGGCGTAAGATAATAGAATTATCGCTTGAACCGTTTGGATACCTTGACCAATAACAGAAATCCGATGATAAAGAGCTACAAAGGAGTCGAAGATGCCAGTTTGAAGCAGAAGTAAATATTTATCATCATAACTCTCTTCGAGATCTTTCGGCATTTCAACTCTATTATTGATGGAAAATCCATCTAGTTTAACACTGATCATTAGGTATATTACGGACGACAATACTAATAACTGAGAATTGGTCATTTTTTCGTGGTTGAAATACATCTCCATCAATTCGTATACAGTATCAAGAGGAACAGCAAAGTCTAGTGCAAGAACTGTTGAAGCATAAGTTTTGACCAAAGTCACAAAGTATTCCTTGTTATCAGGAATAGGCCTCTCCAATACTCTAATTTTATTTTCATCGGTTATCAATAATGGTTCAGTCCATTTCTTCAAGATCGTTTTGGCCCTCATGAAGAAGAAGTAAGGGAACCTATTGAATTGGTTAAGCACTTCTGACTTATTTGGGTTTAGAGATTTCCGAATCCACAGTAAAGACTTTTGAGAACATACTGATAAGAAGGAGTGACTTTCAAAGAATTGTTCTCGAAGCTTATATACGGTGAAATTCTTTGGCTTAGGAGGGCGTTTTTCTTGATCAAAATCACTAAGTTTGGAAAGAATCTCATATTTGTCAGTCATGCGGTGAATCGTCCTTCCGTCGTCAGAATCATGTGAGTGTTTCGATGCATCCTTATGATTTTCTGAACCTGAGCTTTCATCTTCAGTTTGATCTCCATCTCCTTCGACTACATCTTCATCTTCATCGTCGTCGTCATCGTCGTCTTCCCCTTCATCGCTGGTAGAGACATTTGTCGAGGTATGATCGTGAAGTTTACTCATAACCCCATCGGAACTGCTGAGACTGCTGGTGGTAGAATTTGCTGCTACTGATTTACCATTTGGCACAGCTATTGTATCTAACTTTTCAGATATATTGAATATAAACCTCTCCAAACGGGACAAGCGTCCTTCCATAACCAGTATGGCTTTATGACCAGAAGATCGTTTATTGATCCTCGTATCCAGAGATTTTTTACGGGTCTTCTCAATATAGACACAATTTGGGTTTTTCAACTGCTGACAATGCAGACATAAAGGTTTATCTCCAGAGCATTTGATCTTCTTTCGACGACAAGTTTCACAAGCGACTCGGGTCCGTTTACTGGCAGCTTCTTCTGCACTTATTTCTGACATATATGTGTGATTTAGTTTTAAATTTTGATTTTGATTTTGATTTTTTGCAATATTAGGTAAGTGCCGGCACGGAACTTCCTGCGCACCCGAGAAGATTTTACACATGCAGAGTTATTTGGCTGCAAAATTGAGGGAAAAAAAATTGAAGGCGTAGTTATACGACGATCGGCAAAGTTGGAGGACAACGGTAAGGGTCACGTATATTTGTTACATTGATCGTACGGTCGTTATTCATGAAAAGAAATTTGGAATGTTGGAAAATCGAGAGAAGATTTCAATTATGGGGCATTCTCCTTCACAAAGATCATTTGTCATCCTTGCAAAAGACGAGAAAAGCTTCTGTTTGTTAGTGTCGGAACTACCCTTGACCTTTTTCTCGAGATTAATAAGATTACAAACTTTAGGTTCTAGTCTCTTGCATAGCTGTTGGTAACTGTTGTCGCATAATTCGGGACACATCTTTTCTACTAGATTGAAGTATTCACGCAAGTTGTTTTCAGTAACTAAATCTCTATTCCAAAGTTGCGATAATACCGAAAGTAGAAACTTGAGTAATACTCTCACAATTATATCATTGACACAAAGCTTTTGTTCATAAAACGCCACATCGGTGAATTCGCTAAAGCTTTTGACCGTTTCTTCACTGTTGAAGTAGTTAACAGCACATTTAATGAGACTCTGATAATCTTTCTTACAGTTTGAATCAGCAGGATTAATAAGACAGTTCTTGAAAAGAATTAGGAATCCAGTAATGGCATAATCCTGGGTCCAGCTCAACAGGAATCTGCACATCGTCTCCGCCTGAATAGACCCTAATAATTCAACCATAATTCTCGCCGAGATTATACTTCTCTGGTAATACTCTTGATGTCTCTCATCGTTTACGAATCTTCCACTGGCGAGATTATTCACAAGGGTACAATGAGCGAGGTAATCTAGCTTGAAAAGGAAACTAGGAAAAGAGATGGTCATATCACTATAATCTGCCATCAACTTAAAAGAAGGGTTTGGTTTCTTATCGGTAGCAGTTGTTTGCCAGGGAAGTGTAACTCTGAGTTGTGGATCAATTTTACTCATCAAGTCAGATAAATCATTATTGACCTCATCCAACCTTTGAAAGAATATCTTTGCATCTACAAGTTCCCTTTGAGCGTTACTACTAAATAGTAAACCATAACACCTTCTTTGAATTCTTTTGAGAGCTACAAAAAAGAATTGGAAATAAAACTGAACAAATTCTCGACTAATAATCACACTTTGGGGATCATTATTCAAGACAAAGTTTTCAATAGTATATGGCATATAAGCAGAACCAAACTCTTTTTCAAGCATTTTATAACTTGAAAGTTCACAAGAATCTATAGAACAACTCTTACCACTTCTGTAACAGGACTTTACATCAATATACTCACAAAACCACCATAATCGTCTGCAAAATTCCCGTTCAGATGGAGACAGAAATTCCATTTCATCCAACCTATTTAATCCCAATTCTTGGGCATGCCTCGTAAGAGAAGAGACAAGCATATAAACTAGACGATAATCCGCTCCACATTGAACTTCTACATAAAGAATCATCATTATCAAAGCTTGAACTGTCGTAATCCCTTCGTTTTTTACCGTTATCTTTTCGTGGTAAGCGAGAGCAGTTTGAAAGAATATCTTTTGAAGATCGTATAATTGTTTTTCATTCATGGCAGATAACGTGGGGAATTTTGCCCGGATCTTTGCGTCGCTTTCACCTTGTAATCTGCATTTCAAGCAAAGAGCAAGAGTGGCATTCATACAAACCAACTCACTGTATTTGAATTCATGGTCTTTATTGTTAAAGTAAGTATCAATCCATTTTTTGAACGTAGTAAAATCTATCAAGTAAGAACACCAAAAGTGTTGGTTATAATAAGCATCAATGATCTCACTAATCAAGTTATAGCTCATTGGAAAGTTGCCCTTTTTGTCATTTTTCAAAAAGAAGTCTTTGCAAGCTGGGTTCATCCAGCCATCAAGAGAGTCTTCCACCAAAGCATCCAAGACGTCCGGGAGTCTCTGAAGTGGCTTCGTGACATTTTCATCCCCACATAGGCGTGTGATTTGCTGGAGCTGGTCAAGCGAGAAGAGCTGTAAAATATTGTGTTCCCCTGGCTGCAAAAAAATCCTTTTTGGCTTTTTCCCATACAATTTAGTAATTGTGATCAACGGAGTTTCAGCTTGCAAACCGGGCGACAGAGCTTGATGAGTCTCCAAACCCGATGGCAGAAGCTGGTGAAAAGACTTCAATTCCAGGCTCACGTCCTCCCCAACTACACTTGTTGCACTGATGGAAGTATCGTAACTCAGTTTCCTGCCATCATCCTGATGGTCATTGGATTCCTCTTCCGTCCCGTCGTCATCAGAAGTCAAATAGCTCGATTCTGTTCCACGAGAATCCATTTTCTTCAATTCATCAGTTGGACCAAAATGGTTCGATAGCTTGACAAGAATGTTCTCAAGAGCACCCAATCTCTCATGGATACTAAGTATTTCTTGACGGTTGTTGGTCTTTCCTTTCCCCCTTTTGTTTTGGGAGAGTGTTTTGGGGTAGACACATGTTTTATGGTAGTAAATGCAGTTTGAACAAGGGTTTTCTCCGTTGCATTTACTTTTTCTCTGCCTACAACTTAAACAGGCAGTTTTGATCCGGGGTCTTCTCGAGGATATGGTATCGGTTGATGGTCTCCGACTGAAGCCTGAACTAGAGTACTCCGACTCTTGTTGGTTACATGAGTTCATCTCTTCCCAAAGCATTTTTGTAAGATTAATGATAGTTTTGGCAAAGAAATGGGTTGAGTTTTTCGGGTTCGGTTTCCATGGTTTCGACTCTTCCGAATCCGGTACAGGATTTTTTGTCTGGGGGATTTTTAGTCTGTTGCGTGCAGGAAAGAATCATTCCCTGATTATTCAGTTAAAAAGCGTGTCGAAGGTATCTTATTAATGTATATGTAGGCTGCAGGCGAAAGAAACGTAGTGCAAAAAAGTGCTTTAGCTTTCTTGTGATTCGATATATGTGCTTGTTATTCCCCCCTGACTTTGTGAACTGCATGCTGGGTTAATTGGTTTGGAGGTACGGCTGTGACAAATGGCTGCGAAAAGTGGCCCTGGAACTATAAACATCGAGTATTCTGCCTCAAGTTTTCAGGCTATATATTACAAAACATCAAGAATCTTCATCACCGGTAAATCCTAACTATCCACTAATAACTTCGGTACAGCAACAGTTTTCTTTACGTCTCCATAGTTGAAGCCGTTGAGTGGTTCTGCAGCTTCGTCCAACTCCATCAACTTAGACATTTGAACTTGCCATATTTTCTATCTCTTGTAAGTATGACATAAACATGATCTTTGACTTTGACTGTTTTCCATAGATTGCATGGCATCTGAATACCGGATATGAAAGGCCGTTTTAGTAGCAAAAATATTGGCAGCGTTTTTCATCAATTCAAACCTTTCAACTTCGGCTTCGGCATTTATAATTTTATTCCTGCCAATTTACTTTGCTTAAGCAGAAGGGAATGGCTTTTGGTGATGATTTCAAATCCTTGACTAGAATTGATTCGTTTTTACTCCCCAATCAAAAGCGGTCTGTAAATAATACCTAGCAATTTCTTCTCTCCTTTCAACAACTTCCTATTAAGCCCTAGTATCAATTACATCTCTTTGAAATAATTTGGGTCCTTTCAACAATTGCCATATGGACATCATCAATACAAGAGTGGGCTTGGCGGGATCAATCATATTATAGCAAACGACAGCACTGATCACAGCTCCTTAATTATCTTCGTAAAGCAACTTTGACATTTCAACGATCTTCAATTTGACTGATGATCCTGCTGATCTCTGATCAAGTATTGATGTAGTATAAAGCTGGCTCAACCTTTCTTGACAATGTCCCCAGCTTCTGAATCAAGCCAATTGGCCTTGAGGAACATTATTATGCGGATTTCTTCAAAGACAACAGGATGTTGTCCAGACTCCCAATAACTGACCAAAAATTTGTGATAATATTTGGATAAGTGGATGTTTGGAACGTTTCTGCAAAATTTGCAGTAAATGCTACTTTTATTAAAAAAAACTTGTAACAACAAACCTCTCCTCGCTTAAAGCAAAAAGTTGCACAAGAAAGGAAAGATATCAAGAGTATACCCCATTCATTGGATGTAATTATCACACAAATCTAGTACATTATATTAAGCACTGTCCTAATATGCAAACCCATTTTTTGCAACCGCATAGTATCGTGTCCATCTCCAATAAAACATTTCTCGCTGAACCAAAGTGAAAAATTCCCACCATGGCTATCAAAAGAGCACCAATTCTTGGAAACAAAGAAGATGCCAATTTCAACGAAGCCTTGAAACTCTACGATAACAAGCAATATAAAAAGGCGTTGAAACTCGTCGAAACCAATTTGAAAAAGAACTCAAATCACGCCGAATCATTAACTTTAAAAGGCTGTATCAACCATTATCTTGGAAATAAATCTGAGGCTGATTTGTACATCAAAAAGGGGTTATCAAAAGACCTGGAAAATTATATTGTCAATCACTTAGCCGGGATTTACTATAGAGCCGTTGAAAACTACCCCGAATCAGCTAAATGGTTGAAGGCTGCCGTCGACAATGGTTCTCCTAACAAACAGATCTTGAGAGATTTGTCAAACTTGCAAATACATACCAGAGATTACAAAAACCTCGTCAGCTCCAGACAAGGATACTTAGAATTTCAACCTGGTTATAGAGCCAATTGGACGGGAGCCGCTGTAGCCTTGCACTTGAACAAGAATTATAAAGGTGCCGTGTCTACTTTGACCAAGATTGAATCAATTATCAAAGAACATTTACAAGGCCAAGATATGTACGAGCAAAGTGAATGTTTGTTGTATAAAAACGATATTATCTTTCAATCGGGAGACATTCAAAAGGCCTTGGATACTTTGGAAGAAGATAAACCATTCATTAAGGATATCTTATCTTATTTAGAATATAAGGCTAAATATTTATTGGTTTTAGGGAGAAACAAGGAATCTTCCCTTGTTTACAGGAAATTGTTACAAAGAAATCCAGACAACGTTCAATACTACAAAAACTTGGAAATTTGTCTCAATATTGCTGAAGAACCATTAGAAAAAAGAATCAAATTATATGATAATTTAAGAAGATTTTACCCTAAGTCCGATGCCCCAAAGTTCTTACCTTTAACTTTCATTCCATCAAGTCATCCCCAATTCAAGTCAAAGGCTGAAGATTATATTTTGAGCCAATTGAAAAAGGGAATTCCTGCCACTTTCGTGAACATCAAACCTTTATTAAAAAATAAGGGAAAATCACAAGTGATTGAAAATTTTGTATTGGATTTCTTTGAGAATAGATTAAATGAATTCAATCCAACTGTAAAGGTCTGGACTCTCTACTTTTTAGCCCAATTTTATATTTACAAGAAAGATTTAGATTCGGCAAATAAGTATATCGATGCTGCTATCAAACATTCTCCAACTTTGGTTGAATTGTATATCGTGAAAGCTAGAGTTTTGAAACACTTTGGTGAATTTACCAAAGCTGCCTCTATCATGAATGAAGGTCGTGAATTGGATTTGCAAGATAGATTTATTAACTCTAAAGCTACCAAATATTACTTGAGATCTAATGATGTAGATAGAGCTGTTGACTTGATTTCAATGTTCACCAAACTTGATGAAAAGGCTATCAATGGATGTAAAGATTTACATACCATGCAAGCTAACTGGTTTATCACTGAAAGTGCCGAAGCTTATCAAAGATTATATAAACAATATGAAAAAGAATTAGTGTCCATTGAAAAGACACCAGAAAATGAGGATATCGTCAATGAATTATCTGATAAAATCGAAATCACGAAAGGTCTTGCTTTGAAAAGATTCCAGGCTGTGGTTAAAGTATTTGATATATTCTTTAATGATCAATTCGATTTCCATTTCTATTGTCTTAGAAGAGGAACTCCAAGAGATTATATCAAAACTTTACAATGGGAAGATCAAATTCACGCCACTCCGATCTATGTTAGAGTAATTAAGGGATTAACCAATATGTATTTTGAGATTTATGGCCAACAACAAAAAAGAAAACAAGAGTCTGTCGATGAAGAACAAGACATAAAGATTAAGAAAAACAGCAAGAAACAAAAGAAAGCCAAGGCCCAATCGATGAAACAAAAAGGTTCGTTAATCGCTAAGGTGGAAAGTGAAAAAGACGATCAAGACCCACTTGGAACTAAATTATTGAGTGATCTTAGCAACAATTCACATGGGGATATAATTGATAATTTGATCAAATTGACACAACCACTTATTAATGAAGCAGGAAACTATCAATTCACTCAAGAGTTATCATTCAAATTGAATCTATTGAAATCTAAATACGTCTTGAGTTTACTGGCTATTAAAACTTTGAATAATATCTTGAACCACCACGGTAAGACCAAATTGAAATTTGATCAAGTGGGAGATATGATCCAGGAATTGGCACACACTGTAAATGAAGACAAATCAGTCAATGAAGCAATCAAAAAGGTTGTCCAAATGGGATTAAAATCATCTTTCCCTGACTATGAAGATAGATACACCTTCACGGTCTAGAAATTAAATAGAGAGATAAACTTATAAATAGACATATTCTCTTAAACACTATCACTACTTTAGGAACTGATCCAGCTATCTACTTGACTTCTGGCAACACTACTGGCCAAATTAAGGGTTTGTTTGCCCATGGGGAAATAACTAACAGTATACCAAATAGCACTCAATAACTGAATGATTGCAAAGATAATTGAAAGGAGAACACTCTTCAAGCCAACACTACAAACCAACGTCATTATTATACTGGTAATGAATACTATACTGAAGGCAATTCTTGTCGACAGGAACAAATGTAACATGTAAGCTTTAAATCCCTGTAACACCCCAAAACTAACCAAGAATAATATCGATCCAAGAGACCATAAGAGAGCAAATTTTCTAGGTTTTAACGACAAAACTGGGAATAAAAATATACATATCAAATAACAACACACTGACCCCCCAAAAGTCAAAGCAAAAATAAGCATTCTATCCCATCTACTTAATTCAAACATCCCCGGCTCAGACGTTACATAGTTATCTTCGTCTTCCAAGTATACCGAATTATTTCTGAACGGATTCAATTTTTGAAATCTCGTTGTGAAGGACGATTGTTGTCTTGGTTCCGTGGCCGGAGGTGGCAATGGGGCCCCGTCATCGGTCGGCAATGGCGAATAATTGGTACCAAATGATTTAAAGAAATTCATGATATTATCTGAAAATTTCCTGATCGCATTTCCCTCCATTTATTTCATAAACCACCATTAATGTCAGTTCAAGTATCGGGACAAAAACAATTTATATCGTCGTATTTGCAATTAATATCTCTTTCTGAAGATGCTGCAAGTTCCCAGTTCAATACTGCCGGAAATTACGGGAATTTAAACAGTTTGGGTCCTTCTTTACCGTCAATTAAATTCGCTTTCCCCTCCGAATCTGCTTCCACCTCCACCGTCAAATTATCATTCAAATCGATAAAGCCACCATTTAAATTCCTGAAAGATTTGGAAGATGTTCCGGACTCTACGAACATATTCACTGCCAAGACTTTGCTTATAGATGCCTTAGAATTGGGTCAAAAAGGTGTCACTCCTTCTGATATCAAATTACTTGTAAAGGGAAAAGTCATCCAGGATTCGGTGGTATTATCGTCATTGGAAACTCATGCTTTCATGTGCATGGTGCAAGCATCTTCTTCCACTCCAGAATCTACCAAGAAGGATCAAGTTGTCGAAGCCGAGCCGGCTATGGATATCGATGAAGTACTGAAAGTGTCTGAAACTGCATGGGCAAAAATCCATGAAATCTTGAAAAATGACTTGAAGAGTGAAGACAGAGCAGTGGAATTGTTGACTAAGCTCAAAGCCTCTGTATAATCTCTTATCGTTTATATTAAATTACATAATGTACAAATCAAATGACGATTTCGTTTCTGATTAATTATTTTTTTTTCTAAAAAGGATGTCGTTGAGCCTAGATCCTTCTGGTTTATAAGTTTTGGTCTCGTGAAGGTAATAAGCACATACACCTACACCCACTCCAATCAAAGGGTCTACCCATCTAGATACTAAATACTTGTACATGTGCCGATGTTTAAGAAAAAAAATTGGTTGCGAAATTATATTTCTAAAAACTACTAAAGTAAATTAGTCTTGGATGCTTTTCTACTAAATCTTTTCTTCATCTTATTACTGATATTGTTATTCCATGCAACTCCGTTCATTATAGAACGGTTAAACCCATAAACATCATGAATCATTTCATCTCCCGATAACAATTTTTTCTCCTGTTCATTCATCTCTGGAGTGATAGTTTTAACCTTCATTTTCTGTCGTTGTTTGGCAACAAATTCCCGGCATTTATTGATTTCATCTTGCGACAACGATCCAAATCCATACCCACCTATTTTCTTGAAACAATTATCCACCAATATATTCGGATCAATTATGGTCTTAGGATATCCTTGCATGAATTGAAACAATTCAACCTGCTCCATCTCACTATTCTTCATATTTTGCTTTGTACCCATGAAATCTTCACTATCAAGACATGTTTTACAAAGGGTTAACGCAAATCTGAAGAGGGTCTTGGACCCTTCATACCACAATATGTCCCAGATTCTTAGTACACTTTCAATTGGTAAAACACCCACAAATACAGACATAAACCACGAAGAAGTGACCAACGTCACTGGGGGAAGTTTTGAAAGAATTTTATCCTCAGAAAGTATTTCCCCTTCGAATGTTTTCCCTAATATGGACCACAACAGAGGTATGTATTCTTTGATGCATAATACAAGAACTCCTTGATCAGTGTGTACACCTTCTAAGTTTTGAGAATGGACTTTTGGTATGATCCTTTCAGTAAGAATAACCAACATCCAAAATGCTCTTTCCTCACTCATAAACAATAAGAGTAATCCGGCTAAAAAGTTTAATGATTGACAATAACCAATTTGTGGTTGGTAATGAGCAAATGCAACTAACACTCTTCTGAGTGATCTAATCATTCTGCAGTCTTTATTTTCCTCGCCTCCCGTAGACCCATTTATACCATGCTTTTTTAACGATTCATTGAAATAAATATTATCAGGAAAAGTTCTATTCAAATCTCTTTCAATGACATCTGTATCCTTATTTTTAGAATTTCGAGTATCCCGAACGATTTGATCATAAACACCTACATTTTTGTTTAGTTTTTCGAAACCACCGGCATAAAAAAACCATGCATTACCTCTCCACTCTGCCGGAATCCCTTTCCTCACCAATTTTTTAACTTTATCGGATTTTGGAGGGAACCTAGTAGGAATAGAACTCTCAGACGATACTGCCAACCCATTGGTTTTCATAAGTAAGTTCCATTTTTTCTTCCTCTCACCGAGAAACTCCGAGTATTCATTAAACCAATTATTATATTTCGTATTGGTGATATTCAGATGGTTTGACAGTTTCTTGAACCCGTACCGGTCAAAATCCCCATTTAAAATCTCCTTTATCACCTTGGAACTTATCGGTTTAACAATCGGCTCTCTCTTTGCATTTGCTCTTATTTCCTCCAAATCATCATCCTCTCGTGTCGTAGGATCAACTACCAAGGGCTTGGTCGTTTTGTCGGATGTACTATCGGTCTTATCTGGGGTATGGCCCGGTCTATCTAAATCAAGTTCAACATCAAGCTCTCTCAAACTGAGCTCCCCGTCATCACCAGACTCATTATGATATATGTCAAGAAGGGAATACGTATTTGAGTAGCTTGACTCGGATCTCTGGTGCTGAACCAGTAGCGAGCCTATCTCGCTTGTGGAATACTGACTGTTGATCTTTAAATACCCATCATCGGAAGTTGACGACATATCGATATTCCTGTTTAGGAGCTTTTCGATATGGATGGATCTTTATATGATACGTGTTGTGGGTACGTGTTTTTTGTTTAATTTAGTAATCAACTCTATTGCTTCTATGCTATAATAACTAGGATCTGAAACGGCTAAAAATAATTGAGTCGCATTTTCACATATATTGACCTTTTGACATTTACTCACTACTCAACCAAATACCATGTCCTGGAGGAATACTCGATGGTCGGCCTCGCCGTATCCTTCATGCAGGGAGCTCCAGCTACCGAGTGGTCTTTTTGTTTCGAAAAACCCCCAAGAAATTATACATATAGATAAAGCTATTTACAAAATGAAATGTTATGAAAGTGCTTTACCAATGATGAGTACCAGCAACGGGAAGATCGCTGATAGATTAGTGGCAAGTCTCCCCATTGTGGAAGATTCATGGAGGCTATTTACCCATTCAAATATCAAGGGTTCCTTTGAATACTCCGTGATACCTATCGTATATTCCATATCAGCACTGGCAGTTATTACCTGGTTTCTAACGTTATTTATACTTACTAGTTATACAATTAAACCTTCATTATTGTTGAAGTCTTCAACAATATTATCCTCCATTTTCCTTTTAATCGTTGTTGTACGATCGATATACGATCTTCATTCCCAACAGCTTGATGGCTATTTATCTGGTGCTTCTTTATTAGAAACTATAAATGGTTCTTTATACTTGGGGATCATTGATTTGGTGGCTGTTATATTATTACAAATTAATCAAGTTCAGATCATTATGAGGCTTTTTTCACGTCAAAGTGATAAACGGTTGACGGTGGCTATAGGATTAACCGCTAGTCTCAGCTCCCAGATCTTATGGGCCGTGGGAAAATTTTATGATTTCCCTAATAATAGTGAAGCGGGTGATATTTTACCGACTTTTATCTACTTGACGAGAACTTCAATGGCAATCTGTTATGCTGCCTTAATTTCCGTATTTTTGATTTTAAAAATAAATTATTTGATACCTAATAAGAGTATATGGCTACTTACATTCCTTACGTTTGTAGTTGTTTATGGCCCGGTAGCTTTTTTCGTGGCGGATGTAGCAAACGCTTTCGTTTATGATCTTTCTGAAGTCTTTTCGGTTGTTACATATGTCGTATGTGTGGTTATACCGTGGGAATGGTGCAATAAATTCAACTTAATTATGAAAGCGAAAGAAAAGGAAGGTGTCCTTGGGAGACGATTTTTTGAAGATGAGCTTTATGAGCTTGATGGCTTGGAGTTGTTTGTCGAAGAAGAGTCCATGTCTCCCAATCATAGTAATGATAATGATAATGATGATAACAACAATAATAATGACAACAACAATGATAATGATAATATTAGTAGCTCAAGACGATCCAATAGAGCAAAGGTACGGAGTACAAAGCGAAAAGAAAATCTGAACAGCAAAAATTCCTTTAACATTTCAACCTTTTACGATAAAACAAAACAGACATTTGCTGATATTGCTGATACAATTATTGCAACCGGTTTTGCAATTCCAAGATCAGCCAGTATTCCAGGTTCTACTTCTTCTGTGGATCATCAACATGTTCCAGGAAACATACCGATGCAAGATTTAGCACATACTAGTAATAATGGGAGGGATGTCGAGCAAAGGCACCATGGAATTGATCACAGTACTCGTAATAGAAGGGATGTCTTTGTGTACTCGACCAAACAAGTAGCTATCAATTTTAGTGATCAAGAAGACGATGAATTAACTACTGGAAATAACGATTCACACTATGTATGATGTACTATGTGTACTATATAACGAATTTTATAACGAATTTGTATTAAATCATGTAGCTCTATCGTGGCCCCTTTTGGCGATTTCGATACTTCTTTCTTCATATCCCGGAATATGGATATATTCTACTCCACCATCCAGTAATTGTTTTACACTACTATTACTCTCAACAAAGTCACCCGGTTCAACAACCCCAACGAAACATGTTTTAATATCGGTGTCTAAAATCCTATCAGCGCATGGTAAATTCCCACTTAACCTAAAAGTACAAGGTTCCATAGTAGTGTATATTTCGGAGCCTTTTGGAGGTTTTTGGTTGGTTCGTTTGTAATATTTCTCCAAAGCACATTGTTCAGCATGAGTATTCCCTGGAAGTTCTCTAGTATAACCAGTTTCAATAACTTCACCATCATAAACAATTACTGCTCCAACATTGAATTGGGTTTGAGTTTCACCGCATTTTTCAGCTTGTTCAAGAGCCAATTCCATAAATTTCCGATGGGGTTGAAGGGCCCATTCAGGAAATTCTGTTTTGTAAGACCAAGATTTATCAGCTGCCTCGTATCTATATGCATGCAACCAAAGTTCCAAATCATTGAATCCAGGATCAGTATATAAAGCAGTTTCACAAACAGAGCAATGTTCACCCGTCAAAACTTCACCATCTTCTTCGGGATGAATCCAGGTAGAAACAGCTTTATCTTTACCAATTCTGTCGAGATTTTCTATAACTTTATCTAAGTCATATTTATTATCTTTTCCCAAGTCAGAACCCCAAACGAACTCGTTTGAATAAATTGGGTCATTGGCAATCGGATGTCCCAAATATTGTAGATGGACTCTGATTTGATGACTTCTGCCTGTTGAAGGTAAGCATTTAACGATAGAGGTGTTGGATTCTTTATCATACGAAACTCTTGTATATACAGTTTTTGCTTCTTTCCCATCCTCTTCATCAATTCCATTCAATCCTAATTTTGGAACAATCGTTCTCATTGGTTTCTCCACTGTTATCTCCTCTATCGGGAATTTACCAACAACTCTAGCAATATATTCTTTTCTGACAGTCCTGTCCTTTATTTGCTGGACAAACTTATCAGCTCCTTTTGCATTCTTCCCTAAGAACATTAATCCACTGGTCAACCTGTCGAGTCTGTTACATGGATGCACAACTTTGCCAAATTCATGCTGGAAAATCTTAGTGATTGTATTAAACCTGTATCTCCCAGTAGGATGAACAGGTACACCCGACGGTTTGTCGATAGCTATGATATTCTCGTCCTCAAACACGATTTTGATAGGTCTTGAACTGACCGATGGCTCGTGTCTGTGGGTTCTATGACTTATAAGATCACCATTCTTTACTATAGTCTCTAAATCAGCAGGTTTTTTGTTCAAAGTAACTTGACCGGACTCTATAGCCTTCTTGTAAAAATCGGCATCTCTATCCCTGAACTCATCTGAGAATATATCTAAAAGAGTCCTATCTCTCCATCTCATTTTACAATATGTCAAATACGTGAAAAAATATGGAGGTACTCTTCTTAATCTGCCTTCCACAACATAACTGGCACCTTCCGATTCTTCTTCTAAAATTGTCTTTTTAGCTCCTAAAGTGTTTGTTTTATCGTCATATCGTTCTCCCCCCAATTGTTCAAACGCTGTCAATGTAGTTTTATCGATCTGTTGTCTTCTCAATCTGAACCCATTATCGTCTCTAAATTTTGCCAGAATTGGGGTAGTTTCTTCGGGTGGGATCGAAGCTGGTCTTTTGCTTCTACTGGTGGTTGATTCGGTGGTATCCTGCATGATCTTTAAAATATTTCTCCTCAAAAATTTTATCATTCAACCTTGGAAAAGGCTTGAAGTACAATTTTCCAATGGCTGCGATATTTGTCGTTTTGTATTTTTTGCATCTATTGATACATAAGCATACACTGATAATTAGAGCTGATGCATTTTTTTGACCCATTATTTTCAGTAAGATGTAAGACTATACTACTTTTCTATTTAACGACGTGTTGGGCGTCTATCATTCATATATTACACACGTCTATTCTATATAATTCCTTGTTTTTTCAATTGAAGATAATCCTTTTGAGTCATGACGTTTCCTTCTTCATCTTCCACTTCTATATCGTCATCTACTTCTCCTTCCTTCGAACGGATTTGCTTCTTCAAGGTTGACCACAATTGTTGTACATCTTCAATCTTGGTGATATTAGCGAAAAGTCCCATATAATTAGAATCGACCCCAAGGAATTTCAAGCCTCTTTGATGTTTTACGGAGCTGAAATGCTTTTCAAATGTAACACGACCCTTATAACTGAGATTCCCACAAATCTCACATACAAAGCTGTGATGTAAACCTTGGAGCTTGTATAACCAAAATGGTATTGGAGTTCCATCTACTCCCAACGGTAAATCTTTGAAAAGTTCATTGTCTTCATCTTCAGATGAGCCATGATCAGAGTCGTCTGATGGATCAGAGTTGGCAGTCGTATATTCCGAGTCATGCTCTGCCATTTCGTTACTTTCAATCACTCTTTCCCGATCAGTCATACCTTCATGCCTCTCGACATTATTGATTGTTTCATCAATAGTATATTTAAGATGGGATGCAAGGCGTTTAATGATGTATTCTTGAGATTTCACGGAATCCAAAGAAATTCTGTCACCGCTTTTGACTTTTTCCTGGTTCTTTTTGTGTTTCTTTCCGTCGAGGTGTCCTTTGTAAACAGACTCTTTATTGAACAACTTTTCACAAGCTTTACAATACACTTCTCCGGAATCATTAGGTTTCCCGTCATTATTACCAGACTCCTTGCCTAGATCTGCTTTTATTTGTTCGATCAATTCGTCAACGCTCTCAAGCGGTTCGGATATCGTTATGAAATGTATCAAATATTCGTTCAATTCTTTCACGTAGGACTTGTAACTCTCCGAATGGGCCACTTCAGCGTACGGTACCTTCTCGAACTCCCCAAGGAATTCTCTATATGTTTTGTCCAGTTTTCCTGGGAATGACTTATAGATTTCATGGAACTTTTTGAGATCTAGGAACTTACCAAACAGTTCTTCATTAGTGAATAAACTGTCAAAATTCAACCTTTTTGATACTTCCTCACTCAAAATGTGTTTTCTTTTAACCTTCAATTTGCCCTTCCTTGTCGTGACAACCTCAGACATTGGGGCTTGGGAGTACATAGTATAAGTTGACTTCAAGTCTGTCAGGTGGCCCAAATCTTCAGTTCTGTCACGGTAACTATCCAAGACAGAATCAAAATATTTGAAATCAGCTTTTGGGTCAGATATTCTATCCAAAGCTTCCTGTACGATCATTGGATCCAACGAATTAAGGTTCTTGACGTTTGTATTATATTCTTCAAGGAACACATTAAGTTCATGTTTTTGCATCATGGTTTCTTTATGGGATTTATCAGATTTCACCGATAAAACATCGTCTTTTTCCCGAAGTTTTTGGGGAATTAAACTTGGATTCTTCCGGAACCGTTTGAATGTTTCTTGCCTCAAAATATCTATTTCCTCCCGTCTACTCCTCTGTAACTCTATGAACTGAGACATGATGCGATGCGATAGATAACTCGTTTCGCACCCTAATAATACTTATCACAGGATCTTGGAACATGTCGTCAGATACAAAATATAACAAAGAGCTCGATTTATTCTTATTTACGTTCAATTGTGGAAAAAGTCCACTTGATCTGACAAGCTTCATACCCAAAACAGCCAAAATCTTGCCCAAAAAAGTCGCTAGTCTATACGTATTTGGAGTTCAAGAAGCTTGCTCCATATTGGATGGTTCGTTCCAAACAGTTGCAAATCAGCATTTCATAAATATCAACCAGGTTTTACTCGATACTTTGAATGAAGCCTATGGGGGCTCAGGTATCAGATTTCGGACCATTGGTGTTTGTCATACGGGAGCTATAGGGATATTTATGATCTCTCCATTTTCTCTGCAGATCGTGTCGGTCAAATCTGCTTCGAGTGCTTGTGGCTACTTCTATTCTTCTTTGAAAGGAGCCGTTGGTTTAAGAGTCAAGTATAAGCCTTTAATTGGCTCCAACGAAACCGTCGACTTGACATTTGCCACTGCCCATTTGTCAGCTTATGAGGGAGAGTTTTATCAAAATCGGAGAAATACCCAGGTCATAAGACTCATGAGATCTCTCGATTTCGGTGATGGTTACAGCTTTTTGAAACCGAATAATCACGCCTTTTTCATGGGTGATTTGAATTACAGAACTGTAAAAGACTATAAATCAAGTACTAAAGTAATTGAAGAACTCTTATCTTTACAAGACCAAACTATCACTAATAGCCCACCAATTGAAGACTTGGTACAAAAGTATGATGAATTGAGTCAATCGATTAGAAATGATGAAGTATTTATGGGATTCACAGAGGCTTGTATTGCGTTCCCTCCAACCTATAAGTATCAGGTAGGTACCGCAATTTATAATGGTAAAAGATCCCCTTCTTGGTGTGATAGAATCTTTTACCAATCTACTTACAATATAAGAGGCCCAGGGCATATAAGCTCCAAACTCAAATCTGATATCTTACCCCGAATCAACAAGTATGACAGTTTAAAGACTTTATTTAGTTCGGATCATCAACCCGTTTACTTATCGATTACTATCCCATTTGAAAGCCCTGAATCTATTATTTCCGATTCGGGATATCTCAAGATTCTACCAAATGATCAGGTCATTGATCATTTTCATCGTAAGGATAGTAACGCTGCTATCATTGATACAGTTAGTGGTCCTACACAAATTTACGTAAAGGCTACTAATGTCGACAAGGTCATTAGTTATTATTTATCTCCACTTTCGGACCTGATTATTGGGAACTCTTTGTGGTTATCCACGACTTCTTCTGGAAGATTAGTGTTACTATTCACTATACTTGTTTGTGCTACTGGTTATATCATGCTTAATTAAGTTTATTGGTCTCCGTGAGGCTCATTCTTGCCGAGTATAAGCGACTATTTCCGTTAAGGTATATATACATGAGAATTTTCCCAATTTTTTTTAATAATTTTGTTTAGTATTTATGAATGAATGAATTTAACCATGATACTTTTACAAGTTTACGGAGTTCTTCTCTATTAGCATAATCGAGTACCAGAAATCTTAGGTTACGACTTTGTGAAGTTGGAATCATCCAAGACTTTCCTCCAATCAAAATGCCTTCTGTTTTTCCCTGCCGACGCATTCTGGCATTGAGAGCTCTCTAAAGACTTCCCTATAGGTAGGTGAATGCTCTCACAACCAAAAAGTTTTCAAAAAGTGGTACAATTCCTGCATATACGTCAAAATTGCAAAAAAAATTTTCTTTTTTGCAATTGTAACTAACCATCTGCTGAAGACCAAAAACAGTCATAGTAATTGGTTTTTTGTCTGTGGAGATCCTTCAATATTTTTCTTTCCTCGTAATTTAAAAACTTCATAATGAGAGAATTTGATTTCAAGAGTAATTCTGAATCATCAATTCTCAATAAATACTCTAACTCTGAACAACTGCAAGAAATACGAAGTCGTTCATGGTGGGGTAACTTTAAAGATGGATTCAAGCCTGCTGGAGAAGCTAAATCAGTTGATCTTTCGGGTCTAACTGATATCGAAAGAGCCAATTATGGGGTTGAAAAAACAGAATTGCAGAAACAATTAAAGAATAGACACCTTCAAATGCTTAGTTTAGGTGGTACTTTGGGTACAGGGTTATTAATTGGGTCCGGTTCTGCTTTAGCAACCGGGGGCCCAGCTGCATTAATCATTGGATGGGGTGTTGTGGGGACAATGGTCTTCAATATTGTGCATGCATTAGGTGAACTATGTGTTGAACTTCCTGTTTCTGGTGCCTTTTCAAGTTATGCTACCAGATTTGTTGATTCATCTTGGGGTTTTGCAGTTGGTTGGAACTATGCCTTGATGTGGCTTATTGTGTTACCTTTAGAATTAGTTGCTGCCGCTATATCTATAGAGTTTTGGAATTCCGATATTAATCCAGTTGCATGGGTTAGTATATTTTTCATTTTCATCATCGTCATTAATTTATTTGGTGTGAAAGGTTACGGAGAAGCAGAATTTATACTAGCGTTATTCAAAATCGTTGCTCTTATAGGATTTATCATATTAGGAATAGTGTTAGTTTGCGGTGGTGGTCCAACCCATGAATTTATTGGTGATAGATATTGGAAAGATCCAGGTCCCTTTGCCAATGGATTCAAAGGAGTTTGCTCTGTTTTCGTTACTGCTTGTTACAGTTTAGCGGGTTCAGAGTTGGTAGGTCTTGCGGCATCAGAATCTGAAAATCCTTCAAAGACTTTGCCAAAGGCAATCAGGCAAGTCTTCTGGAGAATCTTCCTATTCTTCTTCATTACATTGACCATAGTTGGACTTTTGGTTCCTTATAATTCAAAAAATCTTCTAGGATCAGGGTCATCTGTATCTCCATTTGTCATTGCCATTAGAAATGCTCGAATCAAAGCCTTACCTTCTATTTTCAATGCTGTTATTCTTATTTCTGTTATATCAGTTGGGAATTCCGCCGTTTATGGATGCTCTCGTACCATTCAAAGTTTAGGGGCTCAAGGCCTCGCTCCAAAGTTCTGTGGTTATGTTGATCAAAAAGGTAGACCATTAGGTGGTTTAGGAGTCTCGGCAGTTTTCGGTTGTTTGTGTTTCTTGAGTGCTTATGATAAACAAGAAGAAGTTTTCGCTTGGCTCTTAAGCGTTAGTGGGTTACTGACAGTTTTTCTGTGGGGAAGTATAGGTTTATGTCATATTAGATTCAGACTAGCTATGAAATTACAAAGTAGAAGTCTCGATGAACTTAAGTTTAAATCCGTTGGGGGAATCTGGGGCTCTATATATTCAATCACCTTGTTATTTTTGGTGCTTGTTGCACAATTTTGGATTGCATTATTCCCAATAAATGGTGGAGGAGCCAATGCTAAACATTTCTTTCAAAATTACCTCAGTGCTGTGGTGATTTTGGTATTTTATATTGGTCATAAACTTTACACTAGAAACTGGAGATTATATATACCATTAAGATCAATACAGTTGAGAGATCATTGAAATAGTTCCTCGATCTGACGGGATACAGATCTCTGTCTTCGTCTCCTGTTTCTTATCCTAATGGTCAGTAAATTCTAACGCCATAGGGGAAATCATATACATACCAATTCTGGACTTGTAAGGGTGAGGCTTGAATACCAAGTGCAAGCTCTTGAACGGTTTCATAACTCACCCGGGATGCTCCTCTAGATTCGAACCATTTTTCAAGTTCTTGTGATTGTGGTTTCTTGAGTCTTCGAGACGATTTTTCTTCTTTGTGTACGGGCAACGCATTCACTGTAAACACATCTTGGTTATCGAATTTCAATATTCTGTTCCTCTTTCTTGACAACAGCCGGGAATTTTTTAAATCCTCTTGCAAGTGAAGACGCTCCATACACAATCTATAAACTAAAATTATGAGGGAATGAATTCTCTGAAGTTGATTGGCATCTAACTGTGTCAAGTCTGCATCATGAAGTCGGTCAGTAAAGTCCTGAATCACACCAATCGCATACTCGAAGTTCAATAGATTTTGAGAGCATACAAGAAGCAATAGCTGTTCTAGATATCTTTCTATAGACTTTAAAAATATAGGTGAAATCGCTTGCATCGCCTCTCCGTACACCGTAGGTTGTTGCTAAAATATCACACGCCTAGACTTCTAAGCGGAGATAATCAGGTAGTGTGTGACAAATATTGTTTATGACTCCTTGAGCTTTTTTTCTTTGCTTTTCTCACACATAATTAGTGCAACATGGGTTTAACATCAAAGTTGAAATTGAAAAAGGATAATAGCCAGGAATCAGTCGATAGTCCCCAAGTGAACCAGTCTACTGATGACTTAGATGAGATAGACAATGAAAATCAATCAATTCTCCTCGGTATTATAGCTCAATTGAGACCTGGCTCGGATTTGACCAGAATTACTTTACCTACCTTCGTCTTGGAGAAGAAGTCGATGTTAGAAAGAATTGCAAATGCCTTCTTTACTCCTCAGTTATTATTAGAAGCTAATTCAACCGATGATCCTTTGAAAAGATTCATGCTTATCGTGATGTGGTATTTGTCTGGTTGGCATATAGCCCCGAAGGCGGTAAAGAAGCCCCTTAATCCAGTATTAGGTGAAGTTTTCAGCTGCTATTGGGACGACTTGCCCGATGGTAAGAGCGCATATTATGTGGCTGAACAAACATCCCATCATCCTCCGAAGTCGTCGTACTTCTACCTTCTTCCGGAACTGAAGATAAAAGCGGATGGGGTAGTGGTCCCAAGATCCAAATTTTTGGGCAACTCTTCAGCCGCTATGATGGAAGGTCTCGCGAGGTTGACCTTAGGTGAACACGATGAAACTTATACTATGACACAGCCCAATGTTTACTGTCGTGGAATCCTCTTCGGTAAACTCAAATACGAACTTGGCGATCAAATGACAATAAAGTGTCCAAGGTTGGGATATGAGGCTAACATTGAATTTAAGACCAAGGGTTTTATCAGTGGGGCCTATGACGTTATTGAGGGTGTTATAAAGAGTGTTGATGATCAACTGATCTTAGCTAATGTCTCGGGAAAATGGAACGAAGTGATGGAGATCAAACCGATAGATGGTGATTCTATCGTCTTCGATACTAGCAAGGCGATCATCAATAAGCCGTCTGTCAAGCCCTTGGAGACTCAAGCTGATAACGAGTCAAGAAAATTATGGAATAAGACTATTCAAGCATTGACCAAAAGAGATCACACGGAAGCGACGGAAGAAAAGTTCAAGGTAGAGGAGGAGCAGCGTGTAAAAGCCAGAGAGAGACAAGCTCAGGGTGATCACTTTATTCCAGCTTTGTTCGAGGAAGGAGATGAAGAGATACCTTTCCTTTTAAAGAAAGACTTTGATGTGAAGTCTAGCAAAGCTGAGGCCTTAGTCAGTGATTTGTTAGAATTACATCCTGTTAGATATTTAGAGTGAATACTTGGTTAATAATGAATAAATGCTAATATACTTTTAATTTGCAAGATTTAAATATATAGCTTGTACCTTGAGAATTTTTTACTCTGTCGAAATGCGATAACTTCTGAGAAAAATTAGATCAACAAGTCTCGGAACATTCTATTAAAAATGGCAAATAAAGAGTTGTTGGATGTAATAAATTCCAAAGACTTTGATATTGCCCAATGCATCAAGCTTTTGAGAATTCATATTGGGGATATAGGAATTCATCACTACTTGATGCAAAAGCTTTTGACTTATACATACGAGGAAATCGAGTTTTATATTCCCCAATTCATTCAGTTACTTGTTTCATATGAAACAGATTCAATGGCACTAGAAGATTTCCTTCTAAACTTTTCAACAAGGTTTCCCCATTTTGGTCTCATAGTATTTTGGAATTTACAGGCGTATGTGTTTGAAC
Organism: Yamadazyma germanica; assembly: GCA_030574815.1. Classification (NCBI taxonomy): domain Eukaryota; kingdom Fungi; phylum Ascomycota; class Pichiomycetes; order Serinales; family Debaryomycetaceae; genus Yamadazyma; species Yamadazyma germanica. The sequence continues at coordinate 154,413 of JAJMFS010000007.1, read as the reverse complement.
TTCGAAATATTCCGGAGTCATACTCCTTCCAAACCGTTAGACGATTCATAAACCAGCTTCAAAATATAATGTTTAATCCCGAAGTTCATATCAAAAGACCCAATGAGTTCCGTGAAAACCTTCATCCGGGATTGGTTGCTATAGGATCAATTGCCGCCTCGTTTGCTCTCCCGGCTAGCTCGAATCAATCGTTACCCTTAATCAAATCGCAGTCGAAGCAACAAAAGGCCTTCGTCTTCCAGTTGGCAAATTTCCAACATGCATTAACCAAGAACCTCACCCTAAAAAACCTGCGTATATCCTCGGATGCTAGTGATGCTGTCGTCCCTAAAACAAGCAATTCTCCTTATCTGCCTAAGACTTCTCATACATTTGGCGTTTCATCGGAAAGGAATAGTTTGAGCTATTCCAGGGAAGATAGTGCCTTTTCGTCTGATGAGGATCGTACCTCTATGGATTCCATTCGTAGTTTGCCTCAGGTGAAAAAATTGAATGAAATTGAAGAAAGCTTAAAGATAAATACCACCATAAAATCAAAAAAATCTACTTCATTAGCAAGGCATAAAAGTTTGGAACAGGTACCAATTATTAAAAGCAATGTTATTTCACATTCAATGCCCGATTTGCGTGATACCCAGGATTCCTCCGTCCGCCCAATAATATCACCCGCTGGGTCGGAGGCCTCGTTGGTTTTGCCTCATTCGAACATTATTTCAAAAGAGAATACCTCATCAAGGCAACCATCAGGGATCGTGAAATCCCCTGAGAGAGTTCTTTATGCCAATTATGCAAAGAAAGAGACCGATTTCATTATGTCATTACAAAATATTTCATTCCGTCTTTCTTCTATTCCCAAGGAGGCCAGGTTATCGGCTCTCCGTGCTGAATTATCGATGATCAACGAAACCATCTTACCAGCAGAAATAGACATTCCTCAGCTACTCCCAATAACTAGTAAAAGAAGCAAGAAATATCACAAAATTTTGAAGTTAAATGTCAACGAAGCCTGTGTATTAAATTCAGCTGAAAGGGTTCCATTTTTATTGTTGATTGAATTCTTGAGTGATGAATTTGACTTCGACCCTCTCAGTGAAGCGAACCAAAAAATAATTCTCAATAAGAATAAAGGCGAAGCCTTCGAACTCATGAAAAAAAGTGAAGAGAATTTCTCTTCTGAACAATCTAACAATGCTAATTTTGAAAAAGGCATTCAAGATAATCGAACACCCATCGAACACCATGAAGAAGCGGATTTGGGTGAATTAAGTACAATAACCAGAGCTGATAGCGATCTTAGTAGGCTCAAGATTTTAGAAGGAAGTCAAGGAGCCAAGATTAATTCTAGAAAGAGTGAAATGTCTTCCACCTCACCAGAAGTTCCATCCAAGACATTGGCTGGTCAAATGAGGATCGCATCGGTTATGTTACAACAATTGGAGGATGCAGGGAAAGAAAAAAGTGACCAATCGACATCAATACGTAACAAGATAGTGCAATCTATGATATCCCTCCAAGATCAGTTTGAAGCCATAAACTATGAAAAACTCAACGAACTTAAGGGTGATGATGCAAGTGCCGGTGAAAGAAAAATGGAGAACGACTCTAAGCTTGGAGAAGATTGGTTAAGGAAGAAGTCAAGAATTAGGAGATCAAGCGTATATGGTCACTTAAAAAATTGGGATTTGTGTTCGGTCATCGCTAAAAATGGGGACGACCTTCCTCAAGAAGCTTTCGCTTGTCAATTAATCACAATAGTGTCTAATATCTGGAAGATGGAAAATGTTCCAGTTTGGACTAAGAGAATGAAGATATTGATCACTAGTGCAAGTACAGGATTAGTCGAAACTATTAATAACGCTATTTCCATTCATTCTATTAAAAAGTCATTAACGGAGAACTCAATAGCTGGAGGAGATAATACAAAGGGTCGTATTTTTAGCCTTCTGGATTACTTTCAGCAATTATTTGGCCCGGAAACTTCTGTAAGGCACAAAAAAGCGCAGGAGAATTTTGCCAAAAGTCTTGCAAGTTACTCCATTCTTTCCTATGTCTTTCAAATCAAAGACAGGCACAATGGTAACATCATGGTTGATAACGAAGGGCATATAATTCACATAGATTTTGGCTTCCTCCTCTCCAATTCTCCTGGTAGCTTAGGCTTTGAAGCTGCGCCATTCAAACTCACCCAAGAGTATGTAGACTTAATGGGTGGAACCACCAGTGCCTACTATGTTCTTTTTAAGAAACTATGTAAGGAATGCTTTAAGGCCATTAGAAAGCATTCGGAAAGAATCATAGATATGGTTGAATTGATGCAAAAAGACTCCAATTTGCCGTGCTTCAATAACGGTGAAAATACAAGTGTCTTGTTGAAGCAACGGCTTCAGTTACATTTGGATGACGAACAATTAGACAATTTTGTTGATAATTCCCTTATAGCTAAAAGTCTCGGGAACATGTACACAAGATTGTACGATCAGTTCCAAATGATTACCCAGGGAATTTATAGTTAGCCTTAAAACAAAAAATGTGAGTGATCTTCGCACAATTACTCACATAGTCACACACATCATATAATGAATAAACAAACAAATATAATACCCAAAAGTATGACGGGAAGAATGAAACTTGGGAATAGACGAAAAAGGGGTTCAAAATTGGCTAATATGAAAAAATTCGATATTACTAATCCTAAGGAGCCGTTGTGCTGCATTATGAATGAGTTGCCCGCACTCCCTAAGCCTACCGATACTTTAAAGGAGATTCTAATAAGATTCAATAATCTTCCCAAACGGCCCACCAGGGTCCGATCAAGTCGCCCAGCACGATATCCACGCATAAATGCTTTTTTCGGATACCGATCATTTTATAGTCAATGTATTGGTACTAGGGAGTATCAGTGCGAGTTATCAACAGAGTTATCGAAGGTGTGGAGAGAAGAAACCGATAAGACTGTTTGGGAAAGGTACGTCTACGAATATAATCAAGGCGAAAGAACCTGTACATTCAATGAATGGCTATGTGAGAATCTTCGTCATCTTGGTACACTGCGCCAAAGTAAGCCCTTCGAGTTCCTTTCACTTTCTATGGAGGATATCTTCTTCACTCAATCTAAATAAAATAATATATTAATCATTTGTTGGACCTTTTGGTCGCTTTTTGGAATCTCCTTTTCCATCGGCTTTTCTCTTTTTACTGGGCTTAATGGGTCTTTTCTCTCCTTCGGTGTAAACATCATCTGGCAACTCATAAAGTTTGACATTCTTTATTTGAATGTAATGCTCACCTTCCTTATAACCTTGCCAACCTTTGCATATATTATAGAACTCAGCGCAAGGGTACTGTATATCTAGCTTCTTAGGTTGATTGGATATATCGTTGGGTTTGTCCAAATCAATATCTAGCCCTATGAATAATTTAGTTAAGTGTATGGTAGGGACAGAACTCTTTGAGACTATCGAATTCTCGACCTTTTTTTGACCAATCAATTCTTTGCTTCCGGAGAGGGTTCCATATGAGTTCAATATTCCGGCTGGGTCCTTCTCACCGATTTCATAGCTGTCACTGAAGTCCTTAACGTATGGGTGTGCCAATTCAATTCCCGGTGTTACTTCGAGTTTTTGAACTAAGAGTCTCAATTTACTCTCGATGAAGCCACTCCACTTTCCGTGCTCCTCGAAATCACCAGTGGTAGCAGCTACCACACATAGATAAAATTTATACTTATGGAAATAATCATGTCTTTGAAAAAGGTCTGACCATGTCTTCCTTCCCTGATTAACGTCGGCAAGTATGCCTGTACCTCTGGATAATTCGGAAATAATAACCTTTTGGGTAGAGCCGGTAATATTGTGAGTAGCACACATTGATGGGTATGCCGGTGTAATTACCGGCATTCGGTGGTTCCGGTCATTGGCGTACAATCTAGGATTCCAAACTTTAACTTGAAGGGGCCCATCTTCAATGGGCTTAAGCAACACCGGTTGTGGCCAGTTCCATTTTGTATAAATGTTAAAGAACTTTTCCACTATTACGGCCCCCACAGCATTGGGATAAAGTTGGCAAATTCTTGCTACCATCATGGCCCATGCAACACCACCAGGAAAACCAAAGACGTTTCCGTAAACAGCTCGCTCTTGTGCCCACATTTTTATACATCTGAGGGCATGTTTAAAAACTGTCGGTTTCGGGACCAATTGTAGAATTTCATCAGTTACTCTTGTCCCATTCAATGCTCTCATATCTCGCTCATCTAAGTGTTTCAAAAGGTTCTTATCATCCAAGGTCATATTCAAAGGGATTTGAGAAACACCTAACGAAGCACAAATTAAATCTATGGAAATTCCATCAAATTCTATCTTTATGATAGGAACGAATGCATCAGGGACGGAATTTATTTCTTCTAGTTCTGGTCTTTTACGTACAATTTCTTCGAATACAGTGAAAAAATCCTCTTTAGTAACGTGTTTAGGGACGACTACTAACGTGTCTATATCTGATCCTGGTCCATAAACACCAAGTCTATAAGAACCAAATGTGAAAATCTTCCCACCAGCGTCTTTTGCCATTCCATCACTCATGTTTTTGTTCTTTGATACAGTGTAAACGAATTCTTGAACCATTTTTTGAAATAAGTTTAAAATCTCTACTCTTTTACGGGTGGCCTGTTCGCTTTCGAAAGATCCACGTTTCTTCAATTCAGAAATGAGCTGATCATTAAGCGTTACCTCTTTCGGAGTAGGATTCTCTAACGATATAGGATTTGTAACCCCCAAGACCTTTGTACTCATTGAATAGAGATGTTGAACTTTTATTCCGCGAACCGTATAAAAATTTACCTATGTACATGTAACTATTTTAATGTTTGAGATGGACTGGCACTTACATATCGATTTAGTAGGTACTTTGGGACTTTCATCTTGTTGCCGTATTGAAGAATATTTTCCCTTAACTTTGGGTTAACCTCCTCTTTTGAAGAAAAGATAAGCTCGATCAAAAGGATCAAATTTCGTCTGCTGGTAGTACTTTTGAAGCCATTTGCTTTAAGCTCACCCCTAAATCTTTTGAAAAACTCGAGCCTTTCCTGTTCTCCTCTATCCATTGTCAATAATGCCATCTCTATAGCATTTATCTTGTTCCTCGTGACCCTGCTCTTCGAATCCTTGTTGCATTTAACTATGTCCAAGCTCAATTCGGGATTAGACTTGATCCGATACAAAATCTCTAAAAACTCTTTAAGAACTGTATCGATATTGAGTTCCCTTAGTATAGATGGTATCAGCTTCATACCGTCCTCCTTCGCCACGAAACTCATTGTCTCCGACGTAAGTGACTTCATGACGTTTGCCTTAACGGTTTCATCAACTTTCAAAAAGAATGGATGCCGCAACAAAGCATTGGAAAAACCATTCACCACCCTTATAATCTCGTTGGGGCCCAAAAGGGAAATTGATTGTGATAGGGCCCTCAATGCCCGACTAATATTCTTTTTGTACTTGGTATTGAGGATTCTTGTGCCTTTTGAGTTATAAACCGTGTACTTGAGAATAAGACTTTTTAATATTGAACTGCATAAATCTTCGTCAAGAATCCTATTTCTTACCACCAAGCTTCTGAATATTTCAAGTAGCACCTTTCTCGGTCGAGTTTCTGACTCGATAAACATTTTGTATAAAAGGGCCACTTCTTCCTTTTCAGCGTCTTCAATATATAGATGCATTCGAAGGTGGTGTTCAAATCTCAGAGAATTGGCGTTGGCTAACATGAACTCATGAAGAAACATTGGTATAGGCTTTCCATGGCTTACATGCTTCAACAGTTCTTCTAAGATAAAACTCAAATCTCTTCCATTTTGCGAGTAGTATAGTGATCTTACACAAGAAAGAAACAAAACGTGGTCTACTTTAGCTAGATACAGCATGCCCCTGGCCAACGTCCGGTTCCCTAGCATGTAACTCCTGCTGCTCAAAACTTTACTCAAAATTTCTTGTTTAGACTGCTCAATGAGGGAATCAACTAATTTTCCTAGAGACCAGCTTATGGATCCGTTCACGTACATATACCTCCCTTCAAAAATCTTAAGAACTTCAGGGAGAGGTAGAATATTCCGCTCTATGATCCTTGCCATATCGTGATCGTTTAGTTTCATCCTTCTAAAGACATTGAGAACCTCTAGAAGGCGTTCTTTGTCATAAGCATCATTTGAGATGAATGAAAACCACCCTCCATATTCTTTATTGAGTATATTGAGATCACCTTGTTCGATACCTCTCAAAAATATCGGGAACTCATCGCCAGTGATATGTTTCTGAAGGGCTAAAAGCACGCTCAATGGCCCACCTTCCTGTGGAAACGCCTCAAATGTAGAACATGCGTCATATTCGCTAACTAAGAGAAGTTCTACCTTGGGTATATCAAAGTTATGTGAAATACTATCCATAAGAATCAGTTTCCATGATTGCTTGTATAAGGTCTCTTCCGCACTTAAGGTTGCTTCCATGAACCCTACTAGTAGATTGTTATTAGTCTTTAACTCTTGACCTATAATTGACACCAACTCTTCTATATCTGTAATGGTACTTGTCTCATTTAAAAAAAGACTCCAAATATGATCATATAAACCATGAAAAACTAGTCTCTTAATAATCAAGGTTCTTTTATGGTCGTCCATACATGCGTCCTCACTCATAAACTGTATATACAAAGATGGTGGTATATCTGAAGGATGATAGCTTAAAAGTTTTAAAAATCTGTTGTAACCATCCAAAGATTGATTCAAAGAAGATGATATAGCCGGGTCTAGCTCCTTAGGGTATTGTATAATATTGACCTCGCCTTCTCTGCTTAGGGTATTGGTTATATATTCTGATTCCCTCTTTACAAAATCGAGAAGCCGTTGAGGCATAGCTCTAAATGATACTGGTTTGCGGTGACATAGGAAAAAAGAAGTTGAGTGCATACTACACCTTTGGCCTTTTAAAAAAACATAGGTCTCGAGCAGAGGATTTGCTTGTTTAAGTAAATATGATCTTCGTAGGCCCTTGAGTAGCATTCGATGCATGCTAGCTCATCTGCAATGTGAACTCAGAAATTGCACCGCGAAGCTCTTCACCGTTGCAAAAGAATGGCTCAAGTGATTTGGAACGCAGATATAGATGTTTATAATCCTGATGTCATTCCCATTCCTGTGGCTAGGTCAATTGCCAAACACTTGAGGATTCCTGAACTTCTTACTTTCTCTGCAGTTTCAAAGAACACACATAAGATAGTGAACGATCCTAATATTTGGATCCCCATGTTAAAGGATTTGGGGTTGTGGCAAGTGGACAGGAATAGTCGGTCCAAAAAAGTTATACCTAGCAGTTTAAATTCCTTGAACTGTATGGATTTTGGCTGTTCCAAGAAAAGTGATGCTAAAAGCACTATACTTTCCATATTCAAATGCTTGGAGAAATATTACTTGGACATTGTGTCAAATAAGTCCTTCGATAAGCTACGGATTTTCCATGACTTCCTATCCCCTGAAGAGCAATGTAAGGTGTTGAATAATTTGTTGAAATACTCATCAATTGACAGAAACGATGAAAGTCGATATATAGCACAAGAGAAGCTCGGGGCCTTGTTCGAGGTTTTCGAGAACGCTCTTCTAAGGGAGCTTGATATCCATTTCGAGTTTGATGACTTTGTAACTATGAAGCGTTTCGTAAATGTGTTGACGCAACTTAACAATCAACAAACTTTAATCGACTTCTTCATTCAAAAAAGTGTGTTTGACAATAAAGAACCTATTTTTCATATCTTCGAATACTTCGATGCTGAAGATTTCTTTATGAGTTCAAATGATGTTTCAGAGTTTCAGTTAAATGTGGCCGAATTTGATAAACTCATGAATCAATTCAAATTAATCTTTGATTATGAATCTCGAATTATCGACCTAATATTCCCACGCTCCATTCCTATGATGTACAAAGTTAGCGAGGAATTGATATTGACACAATTAGCGGAGATAGTAGCCTCAATAATAGAGTCGTCCAAGTCCAAAGATCTTTATCTCACAGCCATACCATATCTCTACAGTCTGATCAATGAAAAATTCATTTCTGCCTTACTACCTAGTCAGAATTTAGGAGAAAACTATAAGACCTTGATAAGGGAATTATTTGATATGATGTTTGAGCAAACAGTTACAGAATACGCAAAAGATGAAATCATTTTTTTCAAACGTAACGAAAATAACAAAGTTCAAGAATGGAAGACATCCATCGAGAAGAGAGAAGAAGAGACTACCCAGAATATTCTCCGAAATGTAAAGGCGGAGACAAAGAGCGACTTTTTGTCTACCTTCAAGAAAGCTTTCACTGTTAACAATACCTCAAACGACCCAACAAATGATGACGCAAGCCAAACCTACTCAGAGTTTCAAGCAAAAGAGAAAATCTTATCAGAAAATATGAAGTCTATCAACAAAATTTTCAGCGTCAAACTCGCAATAGAGATATTAAACGATGGAAAAGACTGCTTGCTCAGAATGTTACACTTCAAAGAATACTCAATAGTCAACATTCAAAAACTTGTATTTTCATCGGTACAAGAAGTTTTTATTTCTGTCTTAGAACTGCTTGGTCAGGACCATTTAAAGCCAGGGTTCGATAAAGCTCTATTGTATTTGAAGACTTACAAGCCATCCGACTCTGTTTCTGAAACAGCCGAAGCTATTCAACCGCTTGTGCTATTTGCAGATTTGGTCAATGTCGCTGATTTGATAATGCAAATGGTGGAAATATTTTATAAAGAAGAACTTATCAACAGACAATTAGTGAAGAACGAAAACTCGATTCTTAATAGCTCTTTACAAAGGAAAAAGAAATTAGAGGAAATGGTAGATACTTACGTGGCGGATGGCCTTAATGTCGGAATCGACGTCTTGATATATGAGGTGGAACAAAGTCTTTCTCCTGTATTGAAAGATCAAAGCTACTGTCCTCCCCGTACAGATAACATTAGAGAAGGTCCAACTAATGCGGCTATGCGTGCTGTCCTGGTCTTAGATGGCAATTTTGACCTCCTTGTTGGCTGCACAGAAAAGTCTGTTGTTGATGTGTTTCAGCAAGAGCTAGCGGAGAGATTTTTCCAAATAATTGTCAAAACCATCAAAGGGACCATAATTTCGAATGCAGGTGCCGTGACGTTAATTTCGGACTTGAATTTATTCTTTGACTGTATATTCAGACACATTAAGACCAATAAAAAGCTTATTCTCCCCCTCTTCCAGTCCCTTCAAAAGGTGGGTAGCATATTTTTGATAAGTGGTGATGACTCAAAATCGATAGGTAAACTAGTTAGTGATTTGAGTAAATTCAATGGTATTTTTGGGCAAGAGGAGATTTATGAATTTGTTCAGAGGCGTGAAGACTGGCTGTTAATAAAGAAAGACGTCGAAAAGATAATGTATGGCTTGAGCTTTGGTGAATGCGTAGTCATGTGAGCTGGTCTTGCTGGTAAGGTTCTATTCGTAAAATGAACGATAGCCGACCATAGGTCGAAAATTAAATAGGGATTCAACTGCAGTATAAGCAGGAGCACTACATAATACATAATACATAATACATAATACATAATACATAATACATAATGCATAATTATATTGCGCCTTTTGTTTTCATTTTACTTGGTATTATGGAAAATCCTCAACGCTCTTTACGCTGCCAAATTTACAGGAATAATTTTTGCAGCCAATCTTTTTTAAACTGATAACATCGCGATGCGTTCAATTTTGTGACAAAAGGAAGCCCACCTATTGCCAAACTTAGAACATTTCTTAAAAATGATACGCTTCTCACGAGCGAGGCTCCTCAAATTCTTTGGTTTAGGACACCCCAGGTGTTTTGGAACGTTCACTGATACGGCACGCATAAGTTTTCAAGCAGATGAAAAGGGACAAAGACTTTCGGGAATTTACGACATATTGTCGAATAAAAATATAAGATATAGGTATTCGAGTCGGAAGTGTATCGAGATTTATAAGGATTCTGGGTCAAGCCTACTCAAGGATTTACTTCACTCTCCTCCTAAAACCCGAAGTAGTTTGCTCAATCTCATATTGGACAGGTTCTCCATTTCAAGCTCTATCCGATATTTAGTGTTTGATGACCTTTTTATGATGTGGAAACGCCAGGAGTGGGAGCTCATAGAAGAGATTTTCATGGTCTTGAAGGATAACTATGGTGCGTTAGCGAATCATCTGGCCGACCCTTCCACTTCCAAGGACGCAATTGGTAATCTACTTTTGTCATTCACTTTGGAAGCAGGCGAACCCTTTATCGGGGCTCTGTTTGCAATAAATTTCAAGCGCTCGGGTACAGCTATGAAGGAGGATGTAATAGACGGCCTCTTCAGTGGCCTCAGTTGCTTTAAGGGAAATGATCTGACTCGACACACATATGCCTTGCTTAGATTGATGGAGGAATTTCCTGATCATAGGTTTACTCATAGGCTGATGTTACAGCTCCTAGAATTTTGCTCTCATGATCCTGACATATTTCTATCGTCGATACTTATACAAAAGTTAACGCCCAGTATTAAAATGTTCCGTGCTGATCCCAAGATGGTGGTTCCAGTTGTGGCTTGTTTAAAAAGCTACATCAATTCAGGCCATTATATGAAAGGATTTGAACTATGGTCGGAATTGAAAGTCGCTATACCCCAATTGTGCACCAATACTTCTCTTTTAATTCCCTTTTTGCAAAATCTAGACCCGAAAATAGGTCTCGAGATTTTGGGAGGACTCGATTTGAAATCAGTAGATCCCGAAGTCATCGATACGATTATCACATTTCATGGCGCAAATGGATCTACAAAATCCGACCTCAACATGGCGATATCCAAGATCAGACATCCTGTCAAACGACTGACACTTTCTGCGCTTTTACAGGCATTCTTGGACCTCTCGATGGAGAATGAATCCGAGAAAACACTACTGACCATTTTAAAAACAAAAACTGGTCTTGGTCCGTCGGACTTAAACCTGATTGTGAACAAAATGCTAAGGACAAACAAGTTTCAGGATGCCTTGGATTTGGTGGACGTTAGCGATATCAAACTTTCGAAGCTTGCATATTTATCAGTTTTTGAATATATCATCAAGTACAAAGATTTGAAAGACTTTGGTGAGTTCTCCAACAGGTTGGGTGCTGTGCTCAAGAACACCACCAAGCTGGACAGCGTGGACGTATTGCCTTTGATCACATATCACATTGCATCTAATTTTGATTTACGACTCGCAAGGTCATTCTTAAGTAAGCTATTGAAATATTCCGGGACTCCTGTATCGAGCAACATAAACATTTTGGCAGACCTAAGAAAATATGCCATACCTAACGAATTCTATGACCTGGTGCAAGTATCGATTTCCAACTTGAAGGATTCACTTTTGGTAATCCTAGACCTTTCGTTTGAATACTCAAACATCGACGTTTTGAGGTGGACTATCACGGAACTAAGAAAAAATGGGTTCCTCTTGGAAGAAATTCTCAGTCGACTTCAGCTTATCGATGGAAGTAAATTTGAAGAGACTTTTGTAATCAGCAACAATTAGTTTAAATATATTGTACTATATACATGCAACATGGAAACAGCCTTACTTTTTAGTGGATTTCTGCTTCTTGTCGAACAATTTACCCCCACTTACAACTTCCTTTGCATTTTGACCCATTAAGTTTATTAAATTGTCGGTCAGACTATCATCAGTGGTATCTTGTGCCTTTGCGTCAAAAGATGCAAATCTTTGTTTATACTTATTCACCTTTCCTGCAGCATTTGGATCGGATGCGACAAGATCGGATCTGTTAGGATTCCACAATGTGCTATTTCTTTGGTCACTGATCATTCTTATTTCATCTTTAGGAGCTTGTGATCTTCTTTTTATCACTGAGCCATCACTAAGTTCCACTAGGGCTTCAAATTGATGAAAAATAGCAGGTCTTGCTTTACCTTGTTTTATTTTTCTCATCACTCTTCTATTGGATAAGTGTACATCACCCTTCATTGTGATCAGTCTAACGGTTTCCCTACTGACGCTGGGACATTTATTAAAGATGCTTTTAAACATTCTTTGTGGTCTTAAAAGTGAAAAATGCTTCTAATGAAAAATTTTGTGCGCAGACAGAAAAAAAAAAGACATACTCGTTGAAAAGTTTGATATATTAAAGAACATGGCCTTTTCTTCTCAAACACCTACTATTGTCGTTTTAAAGGAGGGTACGGATACTTCCCAAGGTAAAGGGCAAACAATCAATAATATCAATGCTTGTTTGGCCATTCAAGACACTTTAAGACCTACATTAGGGCCTTTTGGATCAGATATTTTAATCGTCTCTTCTAATGGCAAAACCACGATTTCTAACGATGGTGCTACAATTTTAAAATTGTTGGATATAGTTCATCCTGCAGCAAAGATGTTGGTCGACATTTCGAGAGCACAAGACGCAGAAGTAGGGGATGGAACAACTTCTGTTACGATTCTCGCTGGTGAATTATTAAAGGAAAGTAAGACGTTCATTGAAGATGGAATTTCCTCCAATTTGATTGCCAAAGGATTAAGAAAGGCCTGTGATCTCGCTGTTAAAAGAATCAGGGATATCGAAGTGAAGGTCGAAAAGAAAGATCCTGTTGAATTTCGTCAATTATTGGAAAGATGTGCCACTACTGCTATGTCTTCCAAACTTATCAGTCAGAATTCCAAATTTTTTACCAAGATGGTCGTGGATGCAGTCTTAAGTTTGGACCAAGATACCTTAGATGAAAAGCTTATTGGTATAAAAAAAGTCCCTGGTGGATCAATGGAGGATTCATTATTTGTTGATGGTGTTGCATTTGAGAAGACTTTCTCTTATGCTGGATTTGAGCAACAGCCAAAGAAGTTTACCAATCCAAAAATTTTAAACTTGAACGTTGAACTCGAGCTTAAGGCAGAAAAGGATAATGCCGAAGTAAGAGTTGAGCAGGTTAAAGATTACCAAGAGATTGTCGATGCTGAGTGGAACATTATTTTCTCCAAATTGGAAGCTATACATTCAAGCGGAGCCAATATTGTTCTTTCCAAATTACCAATTGGTGATTTAGCTACTCAATACTTTGCTGATAGAGATATATTTTGCGCCGGAAGAGTGTCCGCCAATGATATGGATAGAGTCATCCAAGCTGTTGGAGGAAATATTCAATCAACTTGCTCAAACATCACCGATAAGGACCTTGGAACTTGCGAAAAGTTCGAAGAGGTTCAAATTGGGTCTGCCAGATACAATTTATTTCAAGGATGTCCTGAGGCAAAGACCTGTACATTGGTTTTAAGAGGAGGTGCAGAACAAGTTATTGCAGAAGTTGAAAGATCTTTACATGATGCCATCATGATTGTTAAAAGAGCAGTGAGTCACTCTTCTATTGTGGCCGGTGGAGGTGCCATCGAAATGGAAATTTCAAAACATTTGAGAGAACACGCAAGATCAGTTGCAGGCAAGCAACAATTAATCATTTCGGCATTCGCCAAAGCTTTGGAAGTCATTCCAAGACAACTTTGTGAAAATGCTGGTTTAGATGGTATCGAATTATTAAATAAATTAAGAAGTGCACATGCTAAAGGTGACAAAAATATCGGAATAGATTTTCATAAGGAATCTATTGGTGACAATATGGAGAGTTTCATCTGGGAACCAGCATTAGTTAAGGTTAACGCACTCGAATCTGCCACCGAGGCTGCCATTGTTATTCTTTCTGTTGACGAAACAATCAAAAATGACGATGATTCTGCAGAAGGTAGAGGTAGAGGTGCGTTTTAGTTTAGTCTAGTCTAGTTTAAATGTAAATATTTTCATTTAAGACAACAAGAGATACGAAGTTCAAAGGTTCAATACGCGCCGCGACTTCATTTCTTTCTTACGCGCAAATCGCGTCTTCGTGAATAAGGTTCGCTGGAAGGTGCCTACATCCATATATCTTTACCTACTCGCTCGTTTTTTTTTTCAATCTTTCACTGTTCTTTATCATAAGATAGGTTTCGACAGAATGGAACGTGTTATACAAGGTAGATTATATGGACCGCCCCAGCGTCTTCCCCCTAAAGCATCTCCACCTGAATTAGAATTTTTGGAAACGATAAGTAACAAGAAATTGATAAATGATTACAAACAAGAGATCAAAAGTTCAATGGCTAGATTAGAGTCCAGTAATGATATCAACCCATCCATGATAGATTTGCAACCCGAAATTCAGTGGTTCATGAGGCCATTTCTCCTAGATTACATTGTCGAGCTCCATGGCTCTTTTAGATTGCAGCCTCATACTTTATTCAAATGCCTAAACATTGTCGACAGATATTGCGCAAAAAGAATTGTATTCAAGAGGCATTACCAGTTGGTCGGCTGTACGGCTTTATGGATTGCTGCAAAATATGAAGATAAAAAGTCAAGAGTCCCCACCTTAAAAGAATTGGCCATCATGTGCCGTAACGCCTATGATGAAGAGATGTTCATACAGATGGAAAGACACGTACTCTCTACTTTAGAATGGTCTTTGGAACGCCCCACACTCGAAGACTGCCTTCAACTTTCGATTGAACTGTTCATGGGCTTCGAGGATGTCACACCTATTCGGAACAGAAGGCCGGATTCTTCAATGGTCTCCGCAGCAACTGCTGTTACGCGATTCTTATGTGAATTGAGCTTATATCATAGAGAATTCCTCGAATTCGAAACAAGTTTAGTTGCCGCTACTGCAAGCCTTTTATCCTTGTCTATGCTCAATATACTGTCGGGGTCAAGATTCTTAAAAAGAAATAAATGCTCGGTAGCAGATCTGGTGGAGAATATAGAGGACTCAGAAAACATAGAACCCGAAATATTCGGCCCATTTCTTACTGGCTTTGACGATCATACTTTGAAAAAGATACGAAAAATTGGCTTGATGTTGGCCGCTACCTTAGCTCAAGTTAGTGATGTTTTGGCCACAAAATATAAGCCATTGGGAGTAATCCAAGTTATTGATAACTTTCTTGATAAAAAAAGTGGCCTTTTAGAGAAGCTAGAGACCTGTAAATCAGAAGTTTTCAAAATGGATGACCTGATCATGGAAAATTCACAAGTAAGTATTATCGCAGATATAATACTTGATCTTCACGGATCCATTGAATGCTCAGACTTAACGGTTCCTCTTACACCTCCTTCAACTTCCAGATCCATATTTTCTGAGCTCCAACGATCTTCCCCTTCTTTCGAAACGCCAACCGCTTATCAAGTCGATAGTAACCAGTATAATCACCATGGCATCAAACCTAATCATGATCAATTCGCATATACTGCTTCCCCGGACATAGCGGTTCCTGTAGGGAGAGCTCTTCATTAAATCCTTGCCCTCATGACATAATAATTTATAACGAATTTATTTGCATTTAATTACTAGAATAAAATTTCCTGTGTAATAATTATCTCCCTCGCGTCTTTTTCTTTGTTTATCTTTCTTGCATGCAACTCTTGGTAACACAAAATTGACATTACGATCTCACACCCAAAAACCAAAACACGAATCATTGAACCTATAAAAAAAAGTTCATTGTCTTTCGTTCCCTAAAATCCAAAAAGCTAAAGCTCGAGTGATATACCAAGCTATCTAAAATCGAAGTATCTCAATCGACGAAGAAGACACACGTTCCTTAATTTTTTTTTTCTCGTGTAATTGTTTCAACAATTTTTTTTATAGAATTCCTGAAAAATGGCGGAAGATGAAGATTTCAATTCCAAAAATTGGGTATGGATACCGGATGAAGATGAAATTTTCACTAAAGGTTATGTTGTTGACTACTTAAATAATAATCAATGTAAGGTGAATTATAAAATTAATAATAAAGAATCCAGTAAAATCATGGATACGAAAGATTTGAATCCTTGCAACCCAAGTAAATTCAATAAATGTAACGATATGGCCGAATTAACACATTTGAATGAGCCGTCTGTGATCTATAACTTATATTTAAGATATATGGATAATTTGATTTACACTTATAGTGGATTATTTTTGGTGGCTATAAATCCCTATAAGTCATTACCGATTTATAACACTGAAAAAATCGATTTTTCCAAACCACATATTTATTCCATAGCTAAGTCGACTCATTCCAACTTAGTTCAAAACAAGAAGGATCAATCGATATTGGTAACTGGTGAATCAGGTGCTGGTAAAACCGAAAACACCAAAAAGATCATCCAATATTTATCGACCATTTCTTCTAATGAATCAATCGATCAGAAGATTTTGAGAACAAATCCTATAATGGAAAGTTTCGGTAATTCTAAAACTATAAAAAATAATAACTCCTCTAGATTTGGGAAATTTATCAAAATTTATTTCAATGATAATAAACTCAAAGGTGCAGATATCAATTATTACTTATTGGAAAAATCAAGAGTTATAAACCAGCAGACTGGTGAACGGAACTATCATATTTTCTACCAATTTTTGAAAGCTTATGATGGATTATCCAAGTTTAAGCTTACTCCAAATATAGAAGACTACAAATATTTACACAATAACGAGGATGGAGACCGAATTGAACTGGAAGATCATTATTTGAATGATGAAGAGGAATTTCAAATTTTGATGGAAAGTTTCAAGATTATAGGGTTAGGAGATAAAGAAATTGAACATATTTTCTCGATCTTGGCCTTAATTTTACATTTAGGTAACTTGGATTTCTCTAGTTGGAAGAGTGAACAGGCCAACTTCCATAAAGATTCCCCAGTTAAACAAGTGTTGGATATTTTAAAAGTCGAGAAGTCCGTTTTTGAGACCAATTTGTTAAGACCAAAAGTGAAAGCAGGTAGAGAATTTATCTCAAAATCCAAAAAACCACATGAAGTTAAGTATGCCATTGATTCTTTATCTAAATTCTTATATGAAACGCTATTTAACTATATCATTACCAAAATCAATTCAAGTTTAAAACTAGATGATAAACGGCATGTCAACTTGAATGATTACAATTTCATTGGTGTATTAGATATAGCCGGTTTTGAGATCTTCAAAATTAACTCTTTTGAGCAGTTGTGTATCAATTACACCAACGAAAAATTGCAACAATTTTTCAATCATCACTCTTTTATTTTGGAACAAAGTGAGTATTTGAAGGAAGACATCAAATGGGATTATATAGATTTTGGAAAAGATTTACAACCAACGATTGATTTGATTGAAAATCAAAAGGCTCCTGAATTTGGTATTATGAAAGTATTAGATGAGGAATGTTTAATGCCAAAATCTAGTGATAAACAATTTCTTGATAGGCTTTTTACTGGGTTTAAGAAGAATCCTAAATTTAAGCCAAATAAATTCAAAAGTGGTTTTGTTATACATCATTATGCTGGACAGGTTGAGTATAATGTAGATAGTTGGTTGGATAAAAACAATGATCCAATTAGTGACCCATTACTCAATTTGCTTACAAATTCATCCAATGATTTCATCAAAAAGATTACTAAACTCTTCAATGGTGGAAACACAATGAGCAAGAATAAAAAATCGCTTTCAACCAAATATAAAACACAATTAAATGATCTTATGGAAGAGCTTAATAATACCGAACCACACTTTGTGAGATGTATTTTACCGAACTTGCAAAAGAAACCAAATAAATTCGATAAAGATTTAGTTTTGAATCAATTGAGATGTAATGGTGTTTTGGAAGGTATTAGAATCACAAGGGCTGGTTATCCTAACAAGATGATATTTGAAGATTTCTTCAATCGTTATTCCATTTTGAGTTCGAAGGAGGTATTCACTAAAAATTTTAAAACTAATTGTGAATTGATTTTGAAACATATTGACCTCGATCCAGAGACGTACAAGGTAGGTATAACTAAACTTTTTTTCAAAAATGGCGTATTAGGTAACCTTGAGGAATTGAGAGACTTGTCTATCAAATCCATTTTGACCACATTGCAAGCCGGCATAAGAGGAAAACTTTCGAGAAAGGTTTTTAACAGCGAAATTGAAAAGATTCAAAATGGTCAAATAGTTGCTAAGAATATCAAGATGATACATGAGTTCAAAAATAACAAGACACAAGAGAATTTGTGGTTCAATTTGTTTATTCATTTGAAACCGTTATTAGAAGATTCGATTAAACTAATGAACTCAAAAGAAATGAATGATAATTTAAAGGAAGTCAAAACCAAGCTCAAGGACGCCGAAAAGTTGAACAAAAATTACGAGTCTGAACATAAGAGTATTTCAGAAACTTTAGCGAACTTAAAGATTCAGTATGAACTGACTCAACAAACAATCAATAATAAGGATGATATGATTAAATCCTTGAAGGTCGAGCTGAAAAACTCTTCTGAAAAGATCAAGAAGTTTGAAAAAGATATGGAAGCTTTGGAGACCGAAAGAACTGATTTGATAGGTACTAAATCAAAATTGATAGACGACATGGAAAACTTACAAGCTAAATATGATGATCTCGATTCGAAATACTCCAGTTTACGTGATGAATTTGATGGTATCAACAAGTCTTATGAATCTAGTAAATCATACAAAGAAGAATTAGATAGCGAGAAATCCAATCATGAAAAGTCCATTGAATTATTGAAACTTCAACAAGGTAAATTACAAAAGCTCGGCGATCTGAATAAGAAATTAAAGGAAGATTTATCTACCAAAGAGTTGGAAAATTCGGACATGACTAAGACCTTAGAAAATTTGACCAAATCCCATAAGGACTTGCAAACGAAGCATGATGACTTGACCAAAACTATGAATCGTATCAAGACCACGAATGATGCAAAGATTGAAGAGTTGAATTTGTTGGTGTCGAAACACAAATCTGGATCTACTCTGGATAAATCTGAGATCACAAAATTGAATACAATGGTTAATAAGTTGAAGAATGAAAATGATGAATTACTCACAAAATTCAACAAATCTAATACTGATCTCATATCTCTTAAGAAAGAGCTAAAAGATTCTTCGGCCAAAGCGAAGGATTTGCAGGACAACTTGTGTAAAATCGAAACCCTTAAAGAAAATTTGACTGATGTTAAAGCAAAGGAAAAAGAAAATTTAGAGGCAATCGATATGCTAACCAAACAATTGAATGATGCTAAGAAGACCAATGAAACAAGCTCTTCCAAGTTGAAGGAATATTCTTATAAGATTATTGAGTTGAATGATAAGGTTCAAAAGCTTGAAAATGATAAGAAAGAGGTCGAAAAAGAAAAGGAAAATAGGCCACCTCCGATGCAACAGAACTTCCAACAAGTTATGCTGGACTATTCTAATTTGAAATTGAAATTGAATGAAGTTACTGCCAACTTGAGAACTGAAAGATTTGAAAATAAGAAATTGGTTGAAGAACTCTCCATTTTGAAGAATAAACTCCATGATAATGTGAGTCCATATAGTCTGCCCAATAAGGCTGGTAGAAGATCTATTGCAATCGGTGAAGATCCTACTAGTGAAGGAAACAAGTACTTGCTCAGGCAAATTGATGATTTAAAAATCAAACTCGAACAAGAAGAAGCAAACAGTGTCAGAGCTGAAAACTATGCTATTGAGTTACAAAAGAAATTGAATAAGCTTCAAAACACTAGAGGATTGAACTCTTCTGTTGACCTTGAGAAGAAATACAAGGAAAGCCAATTTAGAGTGAGTGAATTGGAGAAGAAATTTTCCGATTTGTTTGAAAACGTTTCACCTACTACTACGCCAACTAAGTTGACCAAATCTGAAAGTTTTGGAAGGACTTCTATTATCAATAGGACCTTAGAGAATGCCAATCAAGATTTTGTCAAGATTTACAATGATGTTGTTAAAATAGCTAGGACCACGAGAGATGAATTGACCAATTCAAAACTGGAAATCTTGAGGTTAAAATCCTTGTTAAGAGAAAGTGAAGATGAGTTATATCAAGTAAAGAGGGAAGAACACAAAACATCAATTGAAAACTATGAAAATGATTTAGCCCAATTGAAGGTGAAACAAGAAAATTTGAATTCTCGTAATGATGATTTGACTAAGAGTGTTGATTTATACAAGAAGAGAAGTGATGAATATTTTAAGAAGCTTGAGTTAGCCGAAAGTGCTGTAACTATTTCTAAACGTCATGAAGAGAATGCCGTCAAAGAAATGAATCAAATAAAAAATGAATATAAATTGGTAAAGGAAGAACTTAAAGCTAGTGAAATCCTAATAAAAGATTTGAATAAAGAACAGTCTCTCTTGTCCAACGATATCAAGGACAAATCTCATAAGATTGATAAATTAAACGAAGAGATCAAGGACCTTAATGATAAGCTCAACTATAATAAACTGATTTATGAAAACAAAGAAATTCATAGTAACTTGAAAGCGGATATTCAAAGCTTGAGTAATGAATTGAAATTCAAATTGGATAATGAATCAAAATTGATCAAGGAAAACAAACAGTTGCTCATTGATAATGAAACACTAACCAAACAAAAATCCAACCTTGAGCATGATTTTGAGATCCAATTGGATAAGATTGATGAATTGGAAATCAAGCAAGACGAGTTGAGTAAAAAGCTCAGAGTTTTAGAGAACGAAAAGGCCATCAATGAAAGAAAAATTGGCAGTCTTAATAAGCAAGTCATTAATTTGAAAGATCTCATTAATGATATTACCTTACAAAGAGATGAATTGTTGGAAATCAAAGACAAGTTGGAGGAAGACAATTTAATCTTGAACCAAACAGTTGAAGAGAAAACCTATGAGATCCAATCATTGAATTCCGATATGGGAATATTGAGGAATCATTTAGAATCACAAAGAATGGAATCACTGGAAATCCAACAAGAATTGAACCAATCCAAAATATCTACAACAGAGGACGTCACCAATTATTCGAAATTGAAGAAAGAGAATCTTGTCATAAGTCAAGAAAATGATGCTTTAATTAGAATTAACGGACAGCTCAAATCAAAAGTTGATACTTTGGAGAACAAGCTATACAATGACGAACAAATCAAATACTGGGAACACAAATTGGACGAATTGAATGGAAAATTGGATGAAGCAAATGGCGAAAACTATGAACTAAAGAAACTCGCTTATAATTACGAACAAGAAGTCAAAGGTCTCAAGATTAGATTTGAGAACGATTCAAAGTTGGTGAAAAAATATAATGATGAAAACTTCGATTATCAAAACAAAATCAATCACTACAAAAGCTCATTAGATATTTTACAGAATGAAAACTTTGAAAAAGACTTGAGAATAAAGACTGTGGAACGAGACAATCTCGATATGCATGAGAAACAGTTAATGCTAGAGAAAGAAGTGTTACAATTAAGATCTAAATTAGGGATTTCATAGAGTTATATAGAGTGTAAAATGATATCTATAATTATATACAAGATTTTAAAAAATGATAATCAAAACCATTTGTTCTTTTGATTGATTCCGAAATGTTTGAACACAAAGTCAAGATCACCAAAAGATTCTCTGTTACCTTGCATAACAACAGAAGGTTTGGAGTTGATAAGTTTTTCAACTATTTTAACTAAATCCTTGATGGTTAACAGATTGATTTTTTCAATCATTTCATCGATGCTTACCAATTTGTTTTGGCATTGGATTTGTCTTCCTAAATCTTCTAAAGCGGCTAATTTACTCTCAACATTATAAAGTAAAGTCGAGATCAATTGATTCTTTGCTCTATTGAATTCAGAGTCAGAAATGGCATTCGGTTCTAATAAAGAGCTGAACTCAAAGGCAATAATCTGTGGCATAACATGAGCGGCGTTCGGAGTGGCAGAGATATTAATACCGAATAATCCTGATCCAATATATGAATGATTGAAAGATGTACAATTTTCAATGTATGCATATTGATTCAAAACTCTGGTATATAATCTTGAAAACATTCCCTTACCTGGACCACCAGCAGAGAAGGAAGAACCACCTCCAAGTAACTTTTGTAAAACGGCCAATGAATACAAATCGTCATTTAATAAACCAGTTGTTTCGAATCCTATTTGCATGTGGTACAATTCTGGTAAATTGGAAAAAAGTGGTGGCTGGAATGGGATATCAAGTTCTCCTCCCACATATTTGGGTTCTGGGACTTGAAGGGTTTGACCCTTCGGTAAGTTACCAAAAGTCGAACTAGCCAATTTAAGAGCATGTTCGTGTTCAACCCCAATCATTGATACTACTATATTCTGAGGTTGATAAAATTTATTATGGTAATCAATCACTTCTTCTTTGGTCACTTGCAGTATTCTCTCTGGTGGGCAATATAATGGCAACCCTAAAGAATTATTTGGGTAGGCTACTTTATGCAATAGCTCAGGCAATACCACATCAGGTTTATGAACTAGTTCACTCGTTTCGAAGTCAATAGTAGCCAAGGTCTCTTCGAATTCTTGATCGGTAAATTTCGGTTCTAGTATAGTTTGACTGATACAATCAAACATCTTATCGACATCTTTATTGAATACAGAAGCTTGGTAGATCATTGATTCTCTTTGAGCTGATGCCATATAATTACCACCTAAATTAGAGAGCGAGTTCATCATCTCAGTACCAGAGTATTTATTTGTACTTCTCCAAGCTAATCTATCGAGGAAATGACTTATCCCTGATTTTTTTGGATCTTCAAACTTAGAACCTCCATCAATATATGCACCTAAAGCACTAAAATGACCGGGTGTCGAGTCTGTAATCACTCTCAAGCCATTAGGTAAAGTGGTGAGGTTTATATTTGGATTGGAAGGAATCACTGAATTCAATCTTGACTTCAGAGTACTGAGATATCTTCTAAGCATGTTGATTTAAGATGAATAAATGACAATCTTGATTTTTTTTCACTTCGCAGCTTTGACGTAATTTGCAATTTTTAAAGGTTGCAAATTTTGAAAGTTGCACAAATGAGATGACAAAATGATTACAAAGGTCTACGCATCCAGCCTAGTATTACTAACTTTTTTATTTTTTACTATATACATTACTAATAGTCCATGAATTTTACTTCTGGGTGGTAGTATATTGGGCAATTCCAGTAAGATCTCTTGATATCATCCCAAACCTTCAAATCAGGTAAGTTTACTTCAGTAAATTTGATCTGTAATCCGTAATTATTCAAGTCAATTTCCACCAATTTTTTATAAACCTCATAAACAACCTGTCTATCAGCTCCTAATCCATTGAAAAATGAAAAGATACCCTCTGGTTTTAATAACCCGACGATTATATCGAATAATTCTAACATATCAGTGTAATGTTCCGAATAAGTGTCATAATAAATCCCATTAAAAAACACCCCGTCGGTAAGGAGAGATGGTAGCTTATCTTGCCATCTACCATCGAGAATTACGACATTTGGCTTTTCGTACCAGCCGTCGTCCTTGAGTTTTTGTAATACATCCGGGTGTGGCTCACAAATGTAATGTTTTGTAGGTTTTTTCTCTTGAATCATAGAATCGATAATTCCCATACCGAATCCAATGTTCAAGACAACAATTTCTTCATCGGGGTTTTCTTCTCTATTTTTGAAAAGGGAATTGCATCCCATTTGCATTAGGTTATCTTCCCACGACATCATGACCCCATCTTTATTTGACGTCACCAATGCGTCGTCTTTATACAGCAATTTGGTCTTGAGATAAGTCTCTTGGTGCTCCGCTGGGTCAAGGACTTCATTGTTGTTTTTGGCAGTTACAGTCTCTGGTTCCTTGTCTTTGGTGTTTTCTTCGGTTTCTTCGATTTCTTCGACCAATTCGGGGACTTCTTCTTCCTCTTCTTCTTCTTCAACCTCAATAAACTCGATATTATCATTGACCTTTCTCAAGAGCAATTCTGCTCTGACACCTGCATCAACAACTTGCTCATAAATAACTGAGTCTTTCAATCCTCTCTTAATCAAAATACACCCTGGAGTCTCGTTATTTATATCTGTAAAGGACCACCCAGCCCCGTACTGTAACAAGATAGTCACCATTTCATTAATAACGGCAATTTCTTCCTCGGTTGTATCGTCAGGGATGTGTTGACATATGATATGTAATGGAGTGGTGGTAGTGGAAGGTTCTTCTTCAATACCATTAGTGTAATTGTAAGCTTCTTCAATAGTATAAGTGGCAGGAATACCGCTTTTTAAAAAGTATTTGAGCTGTGTCGTGTAGTCTTCATTGATAGGTCTCTTGGAGAAACGGCACAAATCATGTAAGTCACTCATATTTGCAACCTTGTTTTAGCTCTTCGGTTGGAGATGAGATGGCTCGCGATGTACTGCCAAAAAAGTTGATTTCCCAATCGGGGAATCAAATTTAAGTTACAGAGTACGGAGAACCTACATTTTTTCTAGTGAGAGTACAATAAACCAGAATAGAGGAATTTTTTAATTTATCTTAAACGGCAGGCAAAGGGTCAAAAAGGCAACGGTATACGAAACAACATTCTTGGAAGATCCATGAACTTCACGGTTGACACCGGAAGCCTTTTAAACTTTCTACATTCTCCATCATGAGAAGGTTGATGGGTATGCATTCCTGCACATATATCTTCGCTTTTCCCAAAATGGATGAAACCTTGCGATTAATCATGAGGTTTTCGGAGAAACTAATGGATGCAAAAAAATCATACGATCAGCAAAAAAAGTTAAACTGGCACCTAAAACAATTTCGGACATAGGATGCATTTATTTTTGTTCCTGTGGTTAGGGAATGTTCGGGCATTTACGCTTGTTCCTTCACTCATATGAATTTAGTGACTCGTGTTTTTAAATTCCCTTAATAAACTTGAGTATTCCTATAGTTTTTTTTATCCGAGTGTTAAATAATATTTTATACCAATAAGATGGCATTTGAATTGAATGATTACAATGCCTTTTTATCTTCCTTGGTGAATGGCAATACATCCAATTCCCGAGAAAACCTTCCAAGTCAGCAACAAAAACCATTCATCAATCCTAATATCAAAAGAGAAGTCAACGAGACCCAGTTTCAACTTACTAGCTCATCTGAAGTTTCTCCCAATTTAGACTTTCTTGAACCTAACGAAGATACGTTAAGCCCCATGAATTTTCCTGATAAATTACCTTTTGATTTTGATTTCGGTCTTAATCATAATGCTGGAAACGATATGAATATAGATTCCCGTTTTGATGAGGATATAGATACAAATGATAACGATAATGATAACGAAACAAGTACTACCACAGGCCCATCAAGACCTATGTCTAATTTGGGGTCAAGCAACTCAGGAACTCATAATCTTTCGAGAGCCTCCACTGATGTTTCAATGGATAGTCAAAAGAGAGAGCGTAGTATATTTAGTCCTTCAATATCGAATCAAAATAATTCTAGAAGGAAATTCATCAAAGAGGAATCTTCTGAAGATGAAGGGTTTTCTCCCGATATGGAACTACCAAATAATTTTTATCAAAATTTTAATAATATTAATAACCTTAACACCAATGAAAATTCTCGTCCAACGGCTCCACCACAACGACCCCAAGTCAAAAAAGAGGAAAACGGTACATATCCTATCAGGCCATGTAGGCCAAGAGTTCCTTCATCACACAATGTGATCGAACAAAGGTACAGGAACAAAATAAATGATAAATTCAATGCTTTACTGAACTCAGTCCCTACATTAAGGGTTGTGTCGAAACGGAAGAAACTGGGGAACGTGGAGGCTATCAAACTAGAACACGAAAACTCAGATGATTATGGGGATGAGTTGTCTTTAGAAGGTTTAGAGCCTGCTAGAAAGTTAAATAAAGGTGTGATATTAACCAAATCAATTGAGTATATCAAATTTCTTGAGTTGAAGAACGATAAAATGAAGGAACAAAACAACGAATTACTTGAGAAGGCGAAAATGTTAGGGATTTCGTTAGATCAGCTATAGAATAGTATCAAACGAATTCATTACTTCCATAATTTATCAGTTCATATTTATTTTATTATTATTGGGCATGGGACGACTTTTGTTGTAGTTAAATATATGTATAATCGATAACTCACGTACAAATCGACTGGGAATCTAGAAGAAAAAAAAAAGAAGGTGTAAATAAATCTACCTACTTATATTCAATATCAGAATAGGACTTTATAACTGCCCACAAATGCTGTCAAAGTCCCAGGCTAAAATATCGTATTATTTATTGCAATCACCTCATTCGCAAATGGCGAGGTTCTTAAATGCGCGCCTCGTCTCGTATACGATGAGTTTTTCATATAAAGCGAATATCAAATCTCTGAAATTATAGGAATATTTTTGATTCACTAGTCATTCAACCTATCGCAAAATGGCTATAACTGATCAAAGCTTTGACCGTGCAAACGAGTTTCTTACCTTCTATTTGACCAAATTTTTAGATCTTAGTTTGGCCTACAAATTATCAATTTTCATCTTAGGGCCCTTCGTTTACAATTTGTTATGGCAATTATATTGCTCTTTGAGACCTGATAGAGTTCCTTTAGTTTTTCACTGGATTCCATGGTTTGGATCAGCTGTCGGCTACGGTATGCAACCTTACGATTTCTTCGAGAATTGTAGAGAAAAATATGGTGATGTCTTTGCTTTTGTCTTATTAGGTAAGGTGATGACAGTTTACCTCGGACCAAAAGGACACGAATTCGTTTTCAACGCCAAAGTTCACGATGTTTCTGCCGAAGAAGCTTATAAACATTTGACCACGCCAGTATTTGGTAAAGGTGTTATTTATGATTGTTCAAACTCTAAGTTGATGGAACAAAAGAAGTTTGCTAAGTTCGCTTTAACTATTGATTCTTTCAAGACGTATGTTCCTAAAATCAGAGAAGAAGTCTTTAGCTATTTCCAGACCCATTTTGAGTTAGACAAAAAGAGTAGTGAAATCAATGTTTTGAAAACTCAACCAGAAATCACAATTTTCACTGCTTCAAGGTGTCTTTGTGGGGATGAAATGAGAAAAAGATTTGATACTACTTTTGCTAAATTATATTCCGATTTGGACAAGGGGTTCACCCCAATTAATTTTGTGTTCCCATATTTACCATTACCACAGTACTGGAAAAGAGATGCTGCCCAACAAAAGATTTCAAATTCTTATATGTCATTAATTAATACAAGAAGATCAACCGGTGATGTTGACCCAAAGAGGGATTTAATCGATTCTTTGATGACTAACTCCATTTATAAAGATGGTGTTAAAATGACTGATCAAGAAATTGCTAACTTATTAATTGGAATTTTGATGGGTGGTCAACATACTAGTGCTTCAACTTCATCTTGGTTCTTATTACATTTAGGTGATAATCCTGAATTACAAGAAGAGTTATATGCAGAACTTATGGAATTACTTAAAGAAAAGAATGGTGATATAAATGATTTGGCTTATGAAGATTTAAGTAAGTTAACATTACATAATAATGTTATAAAGGAAACTTTGAGAATGCATATGCCCTTACACTCAATTTTCAGAAAAGTCACCAATACCATTAGAGTTCCAGGTACTAAATATGTAGTTCCAAAAGGTCATCATGTATTGGTAACTCCAGGATACGCTCAAACTAGTGACAGGTTCTTTCCAAATGCTTCTAAATTCGACCCTCATAGATGGGAAGCTAAGACCAATACTCAGTCAGACGAAAAGACTGTAGATTATGGGTTTGGTGCTATTTCTAAAGGGGTTTCTTCTCCTTACCTACCATTTGGTGGTGGTAGACATAGATGTATTGGTGAACAATTCGCTTACGTTCAATTAGGAGTTATCTTGGCTACTTATGTATATAATTTCAGATGGAGATTAGCTGATAAATTACCAGATACTGATTGGCAATCTATGGTCACTTTGCCAGTTGAAGAAGAAGCTAATATTGTTTGGGAAAAGAGAGATACTTTTGCATTATAAGCAAGATGTTTATAGAGATCCTAAAGATGGAATGTTGGTTTATAATAAATGAATATTCTACAGAAGCACTTTAAATGTATACATAATATTACACAACATTTTTTTGTGCTAATTACTCTATATAATAAAACAGCTCACTTTCTAACAAGGCACCCTCACGTGAGTTGACTCACCGTTCCGGCGAAAAATATGATACTTTGGATCATAAATTTTTCACCATTGATCATCGACAAAAATGGTCTCTCCATACACAATTAAAGTCCCAGCATCGTCTGCTAATATAGGGCCCGGATATGATGTTTTAGGAATTGGTCTCAACTTATACTTAGAAATTCTGGTCACTATAGATCCTCTGGTTGATACTTCCAGCGACCCTCACAATGCTGCATTATCTTATGAAGGTGAAGGTGCTGACGGAGTACCGTTAGAAACCAACAAAAATCTTGTAACACAAACTGCATTATACGTTTTAAGATGTAATGGAATAAATGCATTCCCAGACGGAACTCAAATCCACGTCAAAAATCCTATACCTTTAGGAAGAGGTTTAGGTTCATCAGGTGCTGCTATAGTAGGAGGTGTAATGCTAGGTAATGAAATCGGAAATTTCAAGATGAATAAGGTCAGGATGTTGGATTATTGTTTATTAATTGAAAGACATCCTGATAATATCGCTGCTGCCATGTTAGGAGGGTTTGTTGGATCATATTTGAATGAATTAGATGAAGAAGATGTTCGGGCCAAGTCAGTTCCCTTAGAATATATTTTACCAAAGAGTTCCACGCCACAAGACCAAATTGTTAAAACTCCACCTCCAAGAGATATCGGGGAATATGTACAATATAATTGGAACAATAAGATTAAGTGTGTCGCCATTGTACCAAATTTTGAAGTTAAAACTGATGACGCAAGAGCTGTTTTACCTGAGTCTTATACTAAACCAGATATAATTTTCAATTTGCAAAGATTAGCTATCCTAACTACATGTTTAGGACAAAATCCTCCAAATAGTAAATTAATTTATAATGCTATGAAAGACAAAATTCATCAACCATATAGAGCTACCTTGATTCCCGGATTAACTGATGTCTTGAATAATATCAATCCTGATACTATTGACGGATTTTCGGGTATCTGTTTATCAGGTGCTGGTCCTACTATCTTATGTTTAGCTACTAGTAATTATGATGCTATAGCTGAAAAGATTATTGAAATATTCACTGCTAATGGGGTTACTTGTCATTGGAAATTATTAGACTTGGCTTATGAAGGTGCTACCATAGTTTAGAATGCGTAAATAGAGTAGAGCAAATAGTAAAAGTACAATTATACACTGGAGTGTGAAATTCAAACAGTTCTCTCAACCTCCGTTTTGTCTGTCTCTCGCAAGTGTGCCTATACTCCAGACAGTGCGTCCAATAATATTTCACCACGCAATGGACCAAATTGATGTTAGCCATGCAGACTTGCAATCGAAAATTATATCACAGGACATCTTGAACAAAGCTCCATCTCAACCAATTTATCTTTCGTCTGTTGAAGTTTTGGGAGGAGAAACTTTTTCCAATGGTTTTTTCAATAAACTTTTAGCTCCGTTACTTGAATCAAGCGATTACACTTTTGGCAAGTTAGTCGACAAGGTTGATTTGTCTTATAATAAATTACAAGATACAAACGTTTTCAAGGATATCACTGTAAATTTTGCTTCGGACTATTCGACCGTTGTCCCAGCGAATGTCCCGAATTATACTCCAAAACATGACAAAATCATTCCTACCAAAATCATCTTTGATGTCAAAGCTGTTAATTTAAATATCGGAGAATATTATTTAAATTTAGATAACGATACTCCATTAAATGTCACGTTAAACTATTTGAATAATAACTTCAATTCAAATGCCGAATTGGTAAACTTTGGCGTAAATTATAATCCATATAAACCAAACCAACACCTTATTACCAATGCTCGATTAATTACCAATTTAGCTAACCCAAGACTTAAATTCTTGGTAGATTTATTCAATACTAACCAAAATAACCAAATTTGGCAACAATGTAGTGAACGGGCTTTAGGAGGTGTAATTGGTTTACAATATACTAATAGATTAAAGAATCTTAACATGCTATATGGGTTATCATTGTTGAGAAGAGGCTTGTTTGATATTGATGACCTGGCTATGGATAGCTTGAAACCTTTTTCTGGTGAAAATCTCAAGTCTTCATTTATAAGTCAAATCGATTACTCAAAAGTTAAATATCTTAACGAGAGCACCAAAAATTTCCCAAGCGATGGATATTCATTATTGGTTTCTAATGAAGTAAGTTCGAATCAGCAATTTAAAAACCCCAATGATCCCTCCAACTTTATAAAGTCAACTCTTTCGAGCAACATATTCAAAACTTTTGCCCATAATTATTTGACATTTAAATTTTCAACCGATTTAGGTGCTATATTTAATATTCTGGGTGGAAAATCAAATTCGATTCATGTCTCAGATAGATTTTATTTAGGAGGTAGTCAAACTTTTAAAGGTTTTGGTAAAAACTCGATCACAACAAATGGGGGTAACCAATTCTATAAGGTCGACTCTGCATTATTCTTCAAATTACCTCACTTTTTATATTCTCCAAAGTCAGATAATTATAATGAGTTGAATCCATTGAGACTTTATGTCAATGGGATGGCTGGATCTGTTTCCGATGATTTATTAAGAGATAATTCAGTCAACACCTCTGTTGGTTTTGGTATAAAGTATTTTAATAACTTCGCCAATTTCGATTTAGGTTATTACGTCAGTAAGAGGCATGGAGATGTCAGTCAAGTTGGGGTCAAAGATGGTTTGCAATTCTCTTTTTCTATTGGGGGCTCCAACCGTGTTTAGTCTATATACTATAAAAGTACACTAAGGAATAATTTCACAGGTAAAGTACAATTTGGCTTGCAATTTACGGGTACCCTTTGTCTGGCAATTCCATTTCTTCGCTGCTCTGTTCTGTATACACTCTCTCGCCCCGCCGTACCTGTTGTACATACCGTCCCGCGTCCAGATACAGACGGCAGATTTGACATATCACACTTCAAATTTCACTATCCAAACCTGAAATCCACAAATTTTACAAAATAGACCCACAATAACTCACACAAACACCTTTCGTTGCCATAATTTCTAATGTCACTGCTACCAGAAAATACTGTCATATCAAAGACTCTTTTAACGATCGATAAGTATAAAAGCCTCGCCCATCTCAAGCAAGCAGTTATTGATAATGAGTATACACCAGCCAATAGTAAATTTCTTCGATCATTACTTTGGAAAACTGTTTACATAACAGAAAACTTAAACATCCAACAATGGCAAACCAAATTAAGCGATAGTCGTAGAGTGTATCATGAGCTTATTAAAGATAATGATATGGCAATACCGTGGTATAAATTAGATGCTGATAGTCCTTTTTATAATCCAATAGAATTGAGCCGGAATTCCAGTTTACGTCGGAAAAAGAATACTTCATCCCTGACATCTGTGGTGAAAAAGTCCCGTCTTACTAGGGTTTCTGTGGAAAAAGTGGATGATCCATTATCAGGAAATAGTGATAGTGGTACTGCCAGAATTGATGATGACCTTGATTTATTAACAGCAATAATTTTGGATATAGAAAGGTTGTTTCCGGGAGAGAAATATATTGATAACAAGTTCTACAAACAACAATTGATAGAAATCTTGTATGTATGGGCCAAGTGTCATTCATCTATAGGGTACAAGCAAGGGCTCCATGAAATATTGGGATTGATATATATAAATTTTCGTAAAGATTCTGTGTCAATTCCCAACACTAATACATTTTCAGGGGATGATTTGAAGATCTTGAATTTGTTCGATGTCAAATACTTATGTCATGATTTATTCACTATATTCAACAAATTTATGGTAAGTGGAGGCATTATTGGTAGTTTCTATGAGGATGAAAAGGTTTTGATGAAATCTATTGAAGTATTCAATATGTACTTGATGAAAGTGGATCAATTAATTCATTACAACTTAATATCGAAACTCAAGTTAGAGTCTCAATTATGGTGTATACGATATTTCCGATTAATATTATCAAGAGAATTTGGTAATGATCTCACGCCTATAAATTCACTATGGGATAAACTCGTTACTGTTGAGAGTAATAAAATCCCTATGCTTTTAACATTTTTGTTGATTGTATTATTAATTAATATCAAGTCGGATTTAATCATTTGTGATTTTAGCGAAGGCTTGTCGCTTCTTTTACATTACCCCGTTGATTTCGAATCTGGTAAACCAGAGTATACGAAGTTCATGCATATGATATTCAGCGATGCATCAAAACTTTTATCTGTAAAAGATAATGATCTTAAGTTATATGAATTAGGGATGAAGATCAATGAACGGTTTAATCCCGATTTAAAAATATCTCTCAGCTATAATGGTAGAACATCTGGGGAAAGTTTACGATCAAGAACAGAGTCTCCCATTAATAGAGTACCTTCAGATAAGCCACAATCACTTAAAACTGAACATGCTAATAATGAAACAAAAGATGCAAGAGCTGAAAAAATGGCTTTTGAAAAGTATAGAATGGAAATGAGATTAAAGAAAAAAGCTCAGCTGTTAGTGAAACATTGATATAGAAGATCTATAACACATAAATAGTAATGAATAGGTAAACTTAAAACTGTATAATGTGTTTTATTCATATATTTTCCTTACCATTCATAGTCATATTCCATCCACTTTCTTTGTCAACCATGAAAAGCCTTACACAACGCCAAGACGCGCAACTCGTAACTCTAATTTACGAGCACCCGCAAAACTTAAAACTCAAAGTCCAAACCCTTTTTCTCAATCGAGAATTTCCAGATTTTACAATTCGTGACTTTGAAATGAGACTTATTCAACGTGCCAAGTTGCAGCTCTCACGACTGGGTATAGCTCCCAAACAAGCTCTAATAGCTGCGGTATCGGTGGTCTTTCTCTGGGTGATTTGGGGGTCTGGGTCAAGGAATCAGCTTAATACCCCATATGAACCATACTTAATTGAATCTGTAGATGCATATTCTGCTACCATTTTATCATCCTATATACCTGATAAGTCAGTGGATTTTTCATGGAAACAGTTTTTGGATCTTGAAAGGTTCTTCTCCATTCACCACAAGTTAGTTGGTCCCTTGACCTGTGAAGAATTTGCTAATCGAATTCAGAAAAGTGAGAGGAATTTTTACAATTGTGATGATGATCCTGGCAATAATCTTGTGCCTATAACGATGAATGAAAATGTTAATATGTTATTCACCGATATCAATCGAAAAATCTTGGGGAAAATCCATTTATATAAACGGTTCACTAACCCCAGAAATCTAATTTATTTGTTCCATGATAAGTACCTTAAGGTCTCGGTGAATAAGGAAGAAAAAAAAGTAAATTTGAAACAAAAAGCTGCTGCGTTAACTCTGGTGGTTGGAAAACATACAACTTTTGAACCAGACTTGAGACCAAGGAAACCTGTCAAATTATCATATGATGACTTCAGATATAAAGAACTTATGGCCAGTTATCCTGATGAGAGCAGAGTAAAAGAGCTTCATAAGAAGTATAAAGACACAAAAAGAGCCAAAAAATACTATGGAGAAGCTTATTTGATTGACCATCCGAATGACTTTAATATGGATTGGAAATTTTTCAATCTGTCTAACGTGTTAGAAGAAAATATTGATTTGAGAAACGATAAAATGACCAAGCTAATTAGAGGATGGTTGAATTTCTGTGACAAATTTGGGATCACTACTTGGCTAACTGATAAAACATTAATTGGGTGGCAATTCAACGGTTTGCATTTACCATTTGAAACTAAATTCGAATTCCATATCACCGCTAAGGATTTGTTAAAATTGGTGGATTCGAATCTTAATCATTCAATTATATTTGATTACAGCGATTTGAACAAGGGAATTAAAAACGAAATGTTCCTTGATATTTCGCCATTCTTCAAAATGAGGGACCGGAATAATAAAGAAAATCTCGTTGATATCAGATTAGTAGATATCGAAACAGGGTTATTTATTAATGTCAGGGCTTTGACGACGTTTCTGTATGAATTATTGAAGAACTATCAGCAAAAAGCGCTATTCCAAAGTCTACAAGAAAAAGACTTAAAAAAAATCGAACATTATGTAGAAAGATTTAAAGACGATAAAGAACATTTACTCAATAATAAGAACCTTGATGTGTTCAAATTTGAAGATATTGAAACTTTGCTTCCTATAGTATTTGAGAATCAAATTGCGTATTTACCCATCAAGTATATGAATATTTTAACCGACCAATATTTCGACCCATTGACCATATCAAGGCAAGGGAATAGATACAGAGAAGGAATTAGTATGTGGGTACCTTTAGATGTTTGTATACCGCCATCTTTTGTCAATGATAATCCTTTTGCAGCCGATGAGAAGTGTTTGAAAAATAAACGAGTCAAACATGCTTATGACATTATCCATAAAGCCACGGAAAGCCACGAACGATTCTTGAATAAATTTAATGAAATGGATGGATATAATGATTATATGCTCGAACCAGAAGATTTAACTGGTTTCAAATTCAATGTGTATTGATTAGTACTTATATACATATATATGTATGCACGACTCTGGTTGACTCGTTCTGTATCTAGACTCGTACCACCCAGTCACCTAGTGCCGCGTATAAATAGCGAGCAATACCCATTAAACCTATTAAGTATGTTGAAATTAATCCCACAGATCATTCCAAAAATCGGCCCAAGAGCCTTTTCCTTTGCCCCAAGAGCAATGGCGAGCCCAGTTTCTCAATTCATTCGTATGAACTCAACCAATCACAAAATTAACACCGAATCTTTTGCCT
The DNA here is from genome assembly GCA_030574815.1 of Yamadazyma germanica. Classification (NCBI taxonomy): domain Eukaryota; kingdom Fungi; phylum Ascomycota; class Pichiomycetes; order Serinales; family Debaryomycetaceae; genus Yamadazyma; species Yamadazyma germanica. The sequence continues at coordinate 119,610 of JAJMFS010000007.1, read as the reverse complement.
ACAAATATCTCGAAGAAGGTCCAAAAGCTGTTAAATACAGTGCCGAACATGAATGGTTAGCTATTCATAATGATGACACTGCTTTCTTGGGAATCACTAAGTATGCTAGTGAAGCCTTAGGTGACGCCACATTTGTAGAATTGCCTTCTGTTGGTGATAGTTATGCTGCTGGTGAAGCCGTTGGTAGTGTCGAATCAGTTAAAAGTGCCAGTGAAATTTACTTACCAGTAGGTGGGAAAGTTGTTGCAGTTAATGACATTTTAGAAAGCAGTCCCCAATTGATTAATGAAGACCCAATGGGTGAAGGATGGATCGTTCAAATCAAGTTAGATGATCCAAATGTAGAGGGAGATTTAATGACAGAAGCTGAATACGAAGCTTCCTTAAATGAAGCATAGTATGTACTAAATATATCATTATTTATTCACATTATATAAGGCTACAGTCAATTATTTTTGAATCCAATTGACTCGTAAAGAACAATATCATATTACAGGAACAGGGTCGTCTAGGCATATCAATTTAGCACCGACTTGCGACCTAACTGTACTTCGACCTAACTACCTAACTGAAATGAACAGCAATTGGAACAATGATAACGATCAATAAAATTATAACCACTAAAATCAAACACATTCTCATCTTCATATCTTTCCACCACATATCCTTTCTGACTCTATTGGCACCCCTTCTAAAACCTTGAGCCGAGATTGCCAAATTATCAGTTTTATTTTCAATTGAATCCAATCTTTCTCCTCTTTCAGCCACCTTATTAATATTGTCTCTCATGATTCCAACAGTATCATCAATTTGGGCTTGAATAGCAGCAGTTCTGGAATTAGATTGATCCCCAGTGGTTTGACTGGGGATGTATGGATCATATGGCACACTAGACGACATGGTTAAAAATTGATTTGTGCGAAGTAGCCAAAAAGACAAAAGGAGAAACACCTGTTAATGAGGAGTGAGAATATGGAAAGTGAGAAAGTTGGCAAAAATCACGAGAATAAAAAGAAATAATTTCATAAAGCTCGAATCATGTTCCATAGTATGAACAAGGACACTTTATACCAGGCTGTGTTTTGCGGCAAAAAATGTGATATGAAGAGTAATAGTATAGTTTTCGAGGGCTTTCGAATTCATAAGTCCCATTAAGTGTAAAATTGTATAAAGGTCTATTACAATGTAAAAATACTAGTCATTGTAGCATCTTTGAAGGGCCTTAAGATCATAGTCGCCTTAGTTGGCCGGTCTGATTTGTCCGGATAATAAGGGCGCGTAGGCATGATCGGAACCAAAATTAGCCAACGCTAACTTACAACCTAAACATAACTGAAAAACGTAACCAGCCATCTCAACTTTTAAGGCTGTATGTACATACAAATCTAAGAACCTCTATATCTAAGCCTCCAACAAAGAGCATCATTTAAACAGCTCCATTAATGACCTAGTACTAAGCCATTGTCTAGTCATGCTACTTGGACGGACCTCGCGACTAACCAATATACGTTCGTTTGTTGAGCACCACCAGCCAGCCGCTGTTTGTACGACATACGCTCTATACTTTTTCGAACTCTCTATAGATTCAACATATAGCTATTTGGTGTGATATTACACTATATATATCTCTTATATAATTAAGACGACTATATTATATTCGCCCTCTACATCCCCAGCACATTATTCACTGCTATCTCTGCCATATTTCCCGATCCGGTATCTAATGCTCGAATTGATTCTTAGACGAGTTTCACGCCCCCCTTTCTGGGACACGCAAATCCTCACCAACGAACGAGAACGAAAAAAAAGTTTCAGTTTTTCTTTCAACACACTGTTGTTTTCTTTCAAGAAAGTCATTTACAGATATTTAATTTTTCATAATGGACGGTGGTATGTATTCAATTTTATTCTATAGGCCAAGTAGAATCATTCAATCTGTTTCACCGATTTGATTCGTCTTTGGAATCCAAAAATCGGCCGATTCCCAAATTTTTCAGTTTATCGTCCTCCCCTATATATGTCCAACCCCATTTTGGTGACGTGTTCCTCCAATCAATCACCAATTCCTCGTCACATAACCACTCAGAGGCCATTGTAAATGTGGGTGACACCGTTTATCCACAATTGATTTGTTTTTGGGACTTACCAAGAATTTGATAGGGATCGATCGGGCTTTTGCTGATTCCAGCGTCCATTTTTTACTTGCTCGTTTCGCACTTGACGAATTTAGTGAGGACATCTGTCTATATGTATTAATCAATTACTAACACATGTTTAGAAGAAGTTGCTGCTTTAGTTATCGATAACGGTTCTGGTATGTGTAAAGCCGGTTACGCCGGTGATGACGCCCCAACCGCTGTTTTCCCATCTATCGTTGGTAGACCAAGACATCAAGGTATCATGGTTGGTTTAGGTCAAAAAGATTGTTACGTCGGTGACGAAGCCCAATCCAAAAGAGGTGTTTTAACCTTAAGATACCCAATTGAACATGGTATTGTTAACAACTGGGATGATATGGAAAAAATCTGGCACCACACTTTTTACAATGAATTGAGAGTTGCTCCAGAAGAACACCCAGTCTTATTGACTGAAGCTCCAAAGAATCCAAAGTCTAACAGAGAAAAGATGACTCAAATTATGTTCGAAACTTTCAACGTTCCAGCTTTCTACGTTTCTATTCAAGCCATCTTATCTTTATACTCTTCTGGTAGAACCACTGGTATTGTTTTAGATTCTGGTGATGGTGTTACTCACGTTGTCCCAATTTATGCAGGTTTCTCCTTACCTCACGGTATCTTGAGAGTTGATTTGGCTGGTAGAGATTTAACTGATCACTTAATGAGTATCTTATCTGAAAGAGGTTACTCCTTCTCTACTACCGCTGAAAGAGAAATTGTTAGAGATATCAAGGAAAGATTATGTTACGTTGCCTTAGATTTCGAACAAGAAATGCAAATTTCTTCTCAATCTTCTGCTATTGAAAAATCTTATGAATTACCAGATGGTAGAGTTATTACTATTGGTAACGAAAGATTTAGAGCTGCTGAAGCTTTATTCAGACCAAGTGACTTAGGTTTGGAAGCTGCTGGTATTGACCAAACTACTTACAACTCCATCATGAAGTGTGATGTTGATGTTAGAAAAGAATTATACGGTAACATTGTTATGTCTGGTGGTACTACTATGTTCCCAGGTATTGCCGAAAGAATGCAAAAGGAAATCACTGCTTTGGCTCCATCTTCTATGAAGGTTAAGATCATTGCTCCTCCAGAAAGAAAATACTCTGTCTGGATTGGTGGTTCCATTTTGGCTTCTTTAGGTACTTTCCAACAAATGTGGATCTCAAAACAAGAATACGACGAATCTGGTCCATCTATTGTTCACTTGAAGTGTTTCTAGATCATGATCTTCTTAATCGTATCCTTGTTATAACTGTTACTACTATTTTTGTTGTGTTATTTGGTAAGATAAAAATGGAACATTAGAGTTTTAGAAGAAAGGTTTTTACCTTTTCAATCTACCTATCTGTTGTATTTGAAAATTTGTAATTGCCTTTTTTTTCGTTTTTTATTTTTACTATATAATAAATAAAGAAGAAAGAAAAGTTTAAAATATGAAATAAATTTTAAAAAAGAAAGTTGTAGATTTCTCTGAACCCATCTCTTCAAATTTCCAATTCAGAAGTCTTCCCCTTCAATACTCCCTTGACACACTTTGCGGCATACCTTTTAATAACGTTATCTTCATGAAGCATATCGAAACTTTCGGTTGCATCTTTTCCAGCAAAGTTTAAAATCGACTCTGCTCCTCCAGGATGATCGTTCAAGAAAGGAGTCAAATCTAACACAACGTTTTTCACAAGGCACCAACAGTCATCTTTCTTGTTGTGTTTAGCAATCTCTTCCATGGTGTATTCCTTATCTGGGATAGCAAATTCATTTGATTTGGGTTCGGGCTTTGAAGGCTTTGACTCTTCATTTGATCTGGCTGGTGCTACTTTTTCTACTGTCCCCTCTTCGGTAGACCTGTCACCAGATTCATTCCAGTCAACTGTGACCTTATTGCTCGAAGGATCAATATGAAGGTGGATCTGTTGCAATCTAGCAAGGGCATTCGATTCGCTAGAAGAAGAGAGTTTTTCAAGTAAGAAACTAGACGCTTGGTCACCTGCAACTCTCCCAAAAACTACACATGCCAATAAACTGGATCCACCAAGTCTATTGTGACCATGAACTCCCCCTGCGACCTCCCCTGCAGCATACAATCCACTGAACGGTCTGTAATTGTTATTTTCCACCTGGTACATAACTTGAGTCCTATCATTGATCTTGATACCTCCCATAGTGAAGTGAAGAACTCTTGTTACAAAAGAGACGTAATATTCCTCATCATCTGAATATTCAATTGGTGTATTGGGGAAGTATTTTTTATCGAATTCATCAGGTTTGGAGCCATCATGGCTACTATAGTCGTCAAATTGTTTTTTCAAAACACTGGAATCAACACCTAAATCCTGGACCAATTGACGGCCCAGAATCTTCCTCATAAGATTTCTCTGCTGGTAATGTTTAACGTGAAATTCAAGCTGGGATGCTGCTTTGGAATTGAGGATTAATCTAATTGGACCCTGTCCGTTCTTTAATTGCTTTTCCATTTCTCCACTAACATAATCTCTTGTTCCAAGTTCATTAACGAACCTTTCGCCTTTTCCATTTATCATTATACCGCCTTCACCCCTCAAAGCTTCAGCCCCTAAGAACAAGAAGCGAGGCTGTTTCTTTCCGGTGATAACTTCTATATCATCATAGTCAACCATACCCGTTGGATGTACCTGGACTTTATCAAAATCAATGCCAGATGCCTTGTTCTTCATCATGATCTTTTGACCATCACCCGTAGCGTGAACTCCATTAGTTGATGGTAAATCGAATATGTCAGGTCTATATTTTCTAAGTAATGAGTTCTTGGTGAAATCGGCTGCATATCCACCGGTAGCCATAATAACCGGTCCCTTCAATTCTCCCTTTTCTTTTGACTTCAAACATTTGTATTTAACTCCAAGTACCTTATCGTTGTCTCCATCTTCAATAATCAAATCAATTACTTGAGTATTTTTTAATATGACCACCTTATTGGGTTGTTCCTCACTTAAATTCTCCAAGGTTTCAAGTAATTTATAAGTGATAGCCATACCAGGAAATTTGGAATCATGGCCTCTATGGGTCCTGGGTTGAGAATGACCTCCTAATCTTGAAACTACAGTCAAATCTAAACCGAAAATTTCTTGAAGCCAATGGATAGCATCCGCTGATTGATAAGTGAGTACTTTGATCAATTCAGGGCTAGCCCTATCCTTTGCACTTGCTAGAGTATCCTGGTAAAATTGATCGACAGAATCCTTGATCTCTAAACCAACTTGAGTTCTAGTCAAAGCCCCATTTATTCCCGAGGTTGCTTTACCAGAATTCCCACTGAGGAACCCTTGCTTATCGATAAGGACCACATTAGATCCCCGTAAATAACACTCATGAGCAGCGGATAATCCTGCTAATCCCCCACCGACAACTATGATTGGATTAGAAGGGAAAGACATGTTCAATTGAAAAAAACAGTAAAATTAAAAGGTTATTAATGCTTTGGGATATTATATTGCTTATTTGTCCCACTCACGATTGGGTCGGCTATTTTGCGGGGGGACTTGCCGATGTGCAGGCTTACACCGAGCCTTATCTATATCACACTCATCACTACACCTCAAACAAACACCCCACTTTATACTGTGTTCTTTGGAATTTCTCACATCTACCTTTGTCATATCTCATATATTCATATATACACTAATGAGAAACGTACTGGAATACATAACTAATATCCTCGAATTCGCTTTCATTTCGAAGTAGTTGATCATGGTTTTGTTTTAAATTGTTATGATCAATATGATTCCAAGTAGTAGCATCTCCGTATAGCATTGCTGGAGCTTTTGTCATTTGCACTCCATCTTTACATCTCTTACAGTTATAAGTATCATGAGTATGACATACCGTATTAGGTACAAATTGAAATAATTGCTTTAAATTACCGGCACTGAAAAGTCTTTCAACGTCATTTTTTTCATCGACGACACATGAACTTAAACTCATTTTCATCGATTGACGTTGAAAAATCTTTTCTTCAATAGTCCCAGTTGCAATAAATCTATAAATGAAACAATCTTTCTTTTGCCCATCTCTCCAAACTCTGGCTAATGCTTGTTGGTCAGCTGCTGGATTCCAGTCAGGATCAATAAGGATTAACCTATTGGCCCCAATTAAATTAATACCACAGCCACCAGCTTTGGAACTCAACAAAAATACAAATTCTTTCCCGTCGGGATCATTAAATCTATCTACAAGCTTTTGTCTTTTATTGATATTCAATGTACCATCAAGTCTAAGACACCCATATTTCTTCGTTCTGCACATCTTTTCTATCAAATCAAGCGTTTGGGTATAGTTGGAAATTAAAACGATTTTATCTCCAGTTTCATACCTGATGTTATACAAAAATCTATCAAGAATCGCAAATTTCCCACTCAACCATGTTTGTACTTCACGAGCTTTATAATCATAGTCCTCTGGCAATAAGCTACCACATCCTTCCAAGTCTTCGGGAAGATTAAGTAAATTTGGATGATTACACAATTTTTTTAAGAGACCAATGGCTTTTAAAGGTTGCAGCCCTTGCCCTTTGATTAAGGTTTTAATCTCTGGGGATGTTACGAAATAATTGTATAATTTCTTTTGCAACGGTGAAAGCTCTACAAAGATGACATGTTCGTACTTAATCGGTAAGTATTTGGAAAGAATATCATTTGTACGCCTAATAATAAATTTGTGCACCAAAGTGGTAAGTTCACCTAGTTTTTGATCACCAACTTCTCTTTCTTTATCGGTAGCATCTGCATCACGTCCTCTTAAAATGGAATTTTCATAATTCTTTCGAAAATCATTTCGAGTTCCCAAGTAATTAGGATTGGCAAAGTTTAACAAGGAAAAATATTCAGATAGATCATTTTGGATTGGTGTACCAGATAAAATAACTCTTCTTTCACATCTCAATTCATTTAATGCATTAAATGTTAACGACTCTCCATTTTTTAATCTATGACCTTCATCAGCAAGCATTAATCCAACTTCAGTCCCAGCCAACTTATCTACGTGCCTTCTTAAAGTTTCATAAGATATGATGAGAACAGGTCTTACAATGTTTCTACCATTTGCAACACTCCATTGTTTCAAGCTATCTCCAATTTCTGAGTTTTTGACACTTTTTCCATCAATAGCCAATGGAGTTAAAACGCCTTCACCCAACCATTTAATTATTTCATTGGCCCAATTACGAACCAAAGATGAGGGACAGACTATAATACATTTACTGATAGTCTTCTTACCTCTTGGACTTTGCCTTAAAAGCGTCCACATAAGCGCTAAACATTGAAGAGTCTTCCCCAATCCCATTTCATCTGCCATGATACAACCCTTAGCCCTCGGATCAACCAAGCCAGAGGTACATCTATACAAAAACTTCACTCCTTCGACCTGATGGGGACGTAGAATTTTTGAAAGTCTGGGATCTATTACGACCGGAACATTGGGGTATTTCATAGTATCATCTTTATATTTTGAAATCCCCAAAATCTCTGCCAATGATTTATGAGCCTTTCGCTTTTTCTGCACGGGTTCTATGACTTCTACACCCTTTTCGTCCTCTTCCAGCTTTTCATCCTTTGCCTCTTCAATGCCAGGAATAATATCAACTGTTGGATCATATAAGACGATGGCGAATTCGTTCAATGGATCGTGGAGCGGTCTGGGAGGAACGACAATTTTAGGTTTGGTCCCCAAAGGAGGTGGTGGTAAATTAACAATTTTGGTCTTATCTTTCAATGGCACACTAAATTCAGCCTTTAGTTTATCATCTGTTGATGTGGTATGTAATTGTCTAGGATTTAAGGCGCCGATCTTTTTTATGGCTATAGCATCACCGTCTGCATTTACGGGTATGTCATCAGCATTTTCCATATCTATAGCATAATTGACCCGTTTGTTTCTGGCTTTTCTTGCTGGTTGCATGGTCCCAGAACCACTATTCTTGAACGGCACTTTGAAAGGCTTAGAGAGCCTTTCAGCACTATTGGATACAGGCCTTGGCCTTTTATCTTTGGGAACACCAGCTCCAGAACCTAATGGTGTCGTGAACTCGGATAGTAACTTCCTGTTACCTGTAAGCTTTAAAGATCCCATACGCGGTCAGTAATAAATATCGCGTTGTTTGTATTTGTGTGTAATAAAGATGGTGATGCGATGGGAGAGAGTATGATAGTGTGCAGGTCCGTATAGCATATATACCAAACTTATTGAATCAGTGACATATTCAAAAGTAACTCCTGTGATATACTAATGTAAGGTGTATATGCGAATATACGCTACTAAGTGAAATTCCCTTTCGAAAAATAGAGGTATTAGGCATATAGGCTCACTATAACAGCGAAGGTGTGTATAGTAGAGTATACTGTTTTTCTGTGCCGCTGATTTATCTTGCTAATCTATTGACTATCTCTTCATACCATGGACGAACTCATAGCTAAAGCATCCAACCAAGCCGTTTCTTTTGCTATCAGATCGGGAATTTCTATAGCTTCGGGGTACGCTATAAGAACTGTCTCTAAGTTTGTCGAAAAAATTCCTGAAAAAGATAAAGCTCAATTAAATTCCAAGATCCATAGAGTGAGACTTCAAATAAATATAATCAATCCAGCCATTGAACTAATTAAATCTGTAAACGCCAGTGGTTTCAGCTCTCTTGAAAGTTGTAATGAGCTAATCGATGAACTTGCACTGCTGTTCAAGGCTTTTGACGATACAGTTGATATGATGTCAAGTCAATTGGAGAACTCGAATACCGGAGACGTCATTAAAGTGGTTAATAAGCGATTAGATAGCTTGATCGAGATTATTGATCAAGCTGTGCCTCTTTTGAATTTATCCATTGTATCCAGTGGAATAAATTTAAATCGGAATTTAAATGATGAGGTCAGTGTTAATAAATTGATAGAAGCATCTAATATTATTTTGAATAAAAAGGGTAAAGGACCTCTAGGTCCAGTATTCGATTTGAAATTCTACTCGGTATTTTATAACCCCAGCCGGCTAAAATACATAGGTGAAGGTGATAATAAGCAACAACCAGTCGAGCTGGAAAGTCCAATTACTTGGAAAGAAGAGTTCGCTAGGGCCAAAGTGCAACTTGAAATGAAAGATAAGTTTAGCTATGAATTGAACGTGAAAGAGAATTTCGATGACGACCGGTACCATGAAGGTGAAGAAGCCATTAAAAGGATTCCGGTTTGTAATATCTCGAAGATGTTCTTCAGTAGATCAGGGAGATTATTACGTCTCGATAACAATGACTCGCCGGTGTTGATCTTGAAGTTGAAAGATGAGTACATGGCGTTTGGTGCTTATAAGGAAACAGTTGCCAATGATAACGATAGCGATACTGAAGATAGCGATGAAGGGGAGGATGAAAATGAAGAGGTTGAGTATTCACAGTCATTATCTTTACTTGAGTATTTATTAAGACTTGTTATTTTGGAACTGAACGAACAAAAATCTTTATCAAACATAACCGACGAGAAATTCATGGTCTACTTGAATAATGAAATCCCTGAAAACAGTAGAAGAGTTAGCTCTCAAACTCTTGATATGGACTCAAATATGAAAAGACTTGAAAACCTTAAAATTGATACTTCCAAAAGTTAGTTGACCATGTTACCCTTATCCAATGTTCTAACAATGGGTAACATTCTGGGATATAACATTTCTAAAAACCTCTTCCTTATTCCAGCTTGTTCACTGCCTGCATATATTGTTTTAGTCTTTGTAAATAATGGATCCTAATTAATAACCTTGTTTTTCTAGGTTATGAAACTCGTTCTTGGTTGTGCTTATCTCATCCACGATTAGTAAGTAGTGATTTACGATCTATTTCACTGACTTTCACTAAAATGTCTCCGTTGTTTCCATTTTAGACAACTATGCCTATCGATTTAGTTACCCATCAATTTGACTGAAATTATTGTTCATAAATGCAACTCCTTAGCTACGTAAAAAATACTCAAAAGTTTCATGCAATCCTTAGATTCGTCTTATCTTATTGGTACACGGAAGACAAACTTAAATCTTATATACAGTAAACTACTTCTCGGGTATAATAAAGCCACTTTAAAAAGGTTATCAAGCTCAATCTTACCTCATTGGCTAGTGTGTGTTATTATTTTCTTTTGTGTATAAGCCACTTAATTTCCACTTTATAGATTGGGAACCCCGTGATATATGACACAAGCTGCCATTTGAAGACTAAAAGGGGAATTTCAAAAAAAGCAGTTAGCTAGGTGGCATGGCTGGATTCAATTAACAGTTGAAAGTGGGTATACAGTAATTCATGTTCATCAATATAGTGAAGAATAAATTAGGTTCTCTAGTCTAGGAATTTTGGATAGATTTTTAATAAATTTAATGATACATTATAAATTATTAGGTCTTACTATTTAGTATATAGCGATTCGGGATTTAAATCGTAATCCTCTAAAAAGTGCTCTATATCTTCATCCAGTATATGAAGTTCATTAGACTCTACTATATTATTGAAAGGGTTTTGTAAATTCGATGGAGCGGGATTCATAAGAGCATTCGTTAAGCCATTGGGTCCAATACTTACATTGGAATTGGAATTCAAATTTGAAATGGAACCAGATGGCGGAAACGCCGCATCTAGTTTGGTATCATTAGATAATGAAGAGTTGGAATTAACTGACAAAACAGATGAAGGTCTATTCTTTTGGGATAACGACCTTCCGACCATAGAAGTCGCATGGTAGTTTGAATTGTTAACACCTGTGTTTCCGCTTGGATTAAAATTTGAGTTTGATGAAATATTCGAGACTGGGGCATTAAGTGAATTAACACTTCCTTCGGATTTGACATCACTAAAACCATTATTACCTTCTGTAAAAGGATCATTATCGTAAGACGATGATTGTTGAATATATCCATTCGAACTATTGTTCCCCGTGGCTGTAGTTAAACCTTGAGCTTGGTTTGTAGCATAATTCAGTGATGGAGTAGAATCCTTAGTTGAATGCGATGTTGACTGATTTGACGATATATTGGTAGAAGAATCGTTGTTCTTGTTTTGAGTTTCGGTCTGAATTTGTGCTTGTGATGAGGAGCACATGGGCATGTTCTCGTTATCAAAAGATTGAGTACCTATTAGGGGGAACAAGGGGAAATCCATGTAATTATCAAATTTAGTTGGGTCAGCTTTTTCGAATCTGACTTCAGTATCCGAATGATTAGTCAAATCAGAGAAATTTTGAAATTGACTATAATTCAAAAATTCAAACAAATCATTATTCGATTTGACTAAACCATCGTCTAGTTTCAAACCTTCTTCAGATAGAGCAGGGATTTTTGAGCCTTTTTCCTTCAATTTGTCTTTCTTTTTGGCCTTCTCTGCCAACTTACTTTTGTGATTCGAATAACAAGTACATGCTCCGGGGCTCTTTGAACAGGACGTTGAATGTCCCCCATTCTTCTTACTGCATGAACAACTAATGTGAAGATGTTTCAGCTTTCGTTGATCTCTACAATGTTGACATTGAGAGGCGGGTCTTCCTTTTGGCTTTATCATCGTTAAAGGTTGATCTGTGTGGGTACAAGAAGTTACCCTATGACCTCTAATACACCTTTCACAGGCATATTTGACACCGTTAATGAGTACCATTTTACAGATATTGGCTGAAAAAAAGAGTGGGACCACTAATAATTTGAAAAGAATAAACTCCTTAATCTACTACGGAAATAATAGTGTAGTAACCTTTTAAGTGAACTCAAGTCACTGGATGTTCCGTAACAAGCCACACGGTAAACGACCTTAAATTAACTGTGGTAAGAACTGAAAGTGACCGCGAGGCAAACGCGATTATTGCAAGTGATAATGGTGATGGTTATTTTAATGTCTTTATATGAAATTAACAGTGGAAAGACACTCCTGATGATAATATGATAATTGTTAGTAATGAAAATTCGTTCTAGATGGGTAGTTTTAAATCAACGTCACAGAAAAAAAAATCCGTGAGCATTGGTATGAACACTACCATGACTTAATTTAGAGTTCAGAGGAGGCATCGTTGGCCGTAGCGGAGTGCTCTAAAGCGGAAATTTTACTTGGTGATTCCATTATTATTTTTGATTAGTCAAAGATAAAATCATTTTATTTGAAGACCTTATAGAGATGTTATAATTAATGAGTTTATGAAGAACCTCACAGGTGAATTGTCTCAAAAATTTCAGACAATTTCATAAATTTCAGTTCACATGCGTTGTAATTAATTTTGATTATAGAGATGCAATGATCAGGTTGTTGCAGTATATAATTTAGAAAAAAGAAAATGCGAATAGAGTTATAACGTAGCAAGTATGAATAAAGATGCAGCTTGGCTAATCGAGAACTACAATATGCTCTTATCATCTAAATTAAGAAGTCGGTAAATTTCGCAGCCGGTAAAGTTAACGGGTATTGAAGGAAAGTGGCACCATAAAGGAACGGCTGAAGGGCTTATAATACCATGCATTTGAATGACAATAATTAAACCCTAAAATAAAAGAAATAAAAGAAATAAAAAAACTTTAAACGAAGGAAATGCAACATGCAACATGCAGAGAGGAAAAGTATAAAACCTTAATTATTGCAAATCATTTTTTCTTTGGTGCAAAGAGGTTTTTTCGCCTACACACCCTTATCCCTCGCTAACAACTCCCTGTCGTGCCCCGGCGAAATGTTCCAGGCTTGGTTTTTTTTTTCGCGATTGACCGGCAATATATCGGCAATGCAGAGTGAAAAATCCCCGCGCGATCGGTTGGTTTCTTATCAGTGCTTTTCCTGGGTTTGACACATCTAATGTGGGGAGCCTGTCAGAGTCGCCCAAAAAGTAAGCTTTGCTACCAATTCATACCATATCTACCAATGACATCGGTTACTTTAGAAGAAGTAAAACAGCACAATTCTAAAGAAGATTGTTGGGTGATAATCCATAATAAGGTTTACGATGTCACGGACTTTTTACCGGAGCATCCTGGCGGTTCAGGGATTATCTTAAAGTATGCCGGTAAGGACGCAACAAAGGCATTTGATCCTATTCATCCACCGGATACTTTAACTAAATACTTACCAGAATCATGCTTTAAAGGGGATGTTGATGCTGAAAGTGTCAAGAAGATGAAAGAAGCTAAAGCTCAAAAGAAGCAACAAAAGCAACAGCAGCAACACCTTCAATCTTCTGGCGAGAAGGCACCGGCGGGACCTGAACAGACCGCAATGGAAAAAACTGGAGAGGAGCAAAAGTCTGTCGATTCTTCTGTAGTTGATGAATTTGATGTCGAATACGATGAGATGGAAAACAAGAAAGCTATTGAATTCTCCACCACGTCAAGCCAATCACTTTCTCCTACGTCGAATGAAAAAGAGGAAGATATTGATGATGAATATGATGATGATGATGATGACCCTCCAGATGAATACGAGTTAAACAGGAGAAAGTATGATAAGGCGAAACCTGATCTAGCACAAATCTATAACTTAAATGACTTTGAATTCGTGGCTAGGCATACTATGGAGAAGACTGCTTGGGCTTATTATTCGTCTGGGTGTGATGATGAAATCACATTGAGGGAGAACCATTTGGCTTATCATCATTATTTCTTCAAACCTCGGGTATTGGTTGATGTTTCGAGTATTGATCTATCAACCACTATGCTTGAAACAAAGGTTTCTGCTCCATTTTATATCACCGCTACCGCGTTGGGTAAATTGGGTCACCCTGACGGTGAAAAGGTTCTCACTAGATCAGCATCAAAACAGGATATCATTCAAATGATCCCCACGTTGGCTAGTTGTGGATTTGATGAAATTGTGGATGAAGCTGATGGGACTCAAACTCAATGGTATCAATTGTACGTTAATTCTGATCGAGAAATCTGTAAAAGAGCAGTTCAACATGCCGAGCAAAGAGGTATTAAAGGACTTTTTATAACTGTAGATGCTCCACAATTGGGAAGACGAGAGAAAGATATGAGATCCAAAAACTTTGAAGATTTGAGTCATGTGCAAGATGAAGATGATGATTCTATTGATAGGTCACAAGGTGCCGCAAGGGCCATTTCTTCCTTTATTGATACTTCATTAAACTGGAATGATATTGAGTGGTTTAGAAGTATCACCAAATTACCAATTATTTTGAAAGGTGTTCAGACCGTTGAAGATAGTTTGAAAGCTATCGAATATGGAGTTGATGGTATTGTATTATCTAATCACGGAGGTAGACAATTGGAATTTTCAAGACCTCCAATTGACGTATTAGCTGAGCTTCATTATATACTCAAAGATAGAGGTTTATTAGATAAATTAGAAATCTATATCGATGGTGGTATTAGAAGGGCTACTGATGTATTAAAAGCTATTTGCCTTGGAGCAAAAGGTGTTGGTATTGGTAGACCTTTCCTTTATGCCATGTCGACTTATGGAGATGACGGGGTATATAAAGCCATTCAAGTCTTGAAAGATGAAATGATTATGAATATGAGACTTCTTGGTGCTACTTCAATAGACCAATTAGATGATCTGTTTATCGATACTCGTTTCCAAAACAAGTTTGTCCAAGCTGACAAACTATTTGATTCAGTTTATCAACCTTTAGAATCTCCTCCATTCAAATTGTAACTTGAGTCCAGGGCTTTTGCTAATGTCGTATTTATCCATAAGTCATATTTATTTCCAAGTCATATTATATGTAGTAAAGTATTTATATATAGAAATTAGTTATTCCAAAAAGAAATTGCACAAAGGGGACTGAAGTGATTACTGTCCTTTGATAGGCACTAGTCTTTGTAATAAGTTGGTAACAATTTATTTGAGCCAGCAGCCATTATTCCTCTTTTGATCTCTGGAATTTGTGTTAATCTCTCTCTCCATTTCTTAATCAAAGGGAAGTCACCGATTTGAATCCCAAGAATTTCAGAGTATAGGGTCCAAGGTAAACAGGCAATATCAGCGATAGATAAATGTTCACCAACCAAGTATGAACTAACACCCTGATTCCTTTCTAAATGTGCTTCAAGAACTCCATAGCATCTTTTGGTCTCATTGATAAATCTTTCTTCGGCAGCGGGAACAGATCCACGTAAAATCACAGAATATATAGTAGCTTGTCCTTGCATTGCCCCAAGTGCTGACATTTGAAAGAAAAGGATCTCCGATTGGCGAAAATATTCTTTCGTGTTGTATTCAAAACTATATTTACGGTCTTTATCATAAGTGTCAGCTAAGTAATTAAGAATGGCAGCAGACTCACTAAGAACTATTCCAGTGGACTTATCCTTTATAACGGGGATCTTTCCATTCGGATTCAACTTAAGAAAGTCTGGACCTTTTTGCTCCTGGTGATAAATATCGACCTGTACAAGTTCGTAATCTAACCCCAATAATTCCAAAAATGGAATCACTTTTTGTCCATTAGGAGTCGGTGCAGTGTAGCATACTATATCTAGTTTATTAGTAATAAAGATGCGTCTGGGTATAATTCTAGTTACATACCAGCTGTCATGTTGGAATTATCGTCAAAAATTAGGACGACAAAGCCTATTTATAACACGAAAACTTTAAGATGCGGCGCAAACTCAATTTATAAGCGGAGAAACGGGCTCAAGCTCTCCGTCTGTGTAAGACTCTCATATGATATTAGGTCGTATGATGATACGATATCTACGATGGTTGAAGGAATGGCCATACTATACAAATCAGAAATCAATTACTTTTAAGGTGAAAATCGAGGCTCCCGCAAAGACCTCATACCGTTATCTAAAGTGATGTTTTGCCCTAGATAGCACCAGGGTATCTGACAGTAGCGTGCTACTGAACATATCAATTTCTACACATAACGATCTTCAAACTTGTGATCATTATCTTCGTATTTATCAACCTGGCATGGCTCAATTACCAGACCGACCTTTCTAAACACTCTTCTAAACACAAACCCGGGCATCAAACTTTTGACGTATTCTGATCCATATGTAACAGGACAAATAAGCACCAATGGACTTTTCACCGGTATGGTGTTCCTTACTTGCCTCACTAGTTTATTACACCACTTCTCCAAAAAAGAAATTTTACGCTACCAAGAGTACGCTAACACTATGAATATAGCCCATTTAGGCATTCTGCATGGCCCAGCCTCGCGAAATAACCGTGTAACTCACGAGAGAAAGTTACCTGCCCACCTCTCATCTTCAACATCCTCTACATCTATCTGCTCGATTACATTCGATTTTATATCACCATTATACATACCCTTTATACTCTACTTAATTTATCTACGAATGCAGCTTCAATCAGTTTCAATCTTATGCTTGTTTGTGTCAAGCCGGTATAGTAGACTATTGTCAGCTTCTTGGTGTATCCACTAATAGTGCCCTCACCGACTACGCGTCGAGATCAAAAAGTTGATCCAATTCTAAACAAGTTGTCAACCTGTACACATTTACTACGAGTTAAACTTGGTTACACTTTTTGAATTTAATCCTGTTGATTCTTATCAAGACTATACTGCAAATTCTGTGTAACACATAGACCCTAAAAAAAGACTTGTAACAATGGTATCAGCTTACGACGTCGGTACTAAGTGTTGGTTTCCCGATGACAAACTTGGCTGGGTTGGTGTAACTGTGAGGTCTACCAAAGAAAAAGACGGTAAACCCGTAATAGAATTATCTCGTGATTCTGATCCAGAAGATATTTTTACCGTTGAACATGATAACCTCGCTGAAGAAAACCCTAAATGCCCTTTAAGAAACCCCCCAATTTTAGAAGCGTCTGAAGATTTAACAAGTTTATCATATTTAAATGAGCCCGCGGTTCTTCATGCCATTAAAGTAAGATATTCCCAATTGAATATTTATACTTATTCTGGTATTGTTTTGATTGCTACCAATCCTTTTCAAAGAGTGGATGCTTTATATAGTCAAGATATTATTCAAGCTTATAGTGGAAAAACTAGAGGGGAATTAGATCCTCATTTATTCGCCATTGCTGAAGATGCTTATAAATGTATGAAACGTGATAAACTGAATCAAACTATTGTGGTCAGTGGTGAATCTGGTGCTGGTAAAACTGTTAGTGCTAAATACATTATGAGATATTTTGCATCTGTTGAATCTGAATTAGAACAAGCTCAAGATTCTGATAAGTTGTCAAGTAGTGTTATTTCCTCTTCTCATCATGATATGAGTGAAGTTGAAAAACAAATCTTGGCTACAAATCCGATCATGGAAGCTTTTGGTAATGCAAAGACAACGAGAAATGATAATTCTTCCAGATTCGGGAAATATTTGGAAATTTTATTCGACGATAAAACATCTATCATTGGAGCAAGAATAAGAACTTACTTATTAGAAAGATCTAGGTTGGTATTCCAACCAAAGAATGAAAGAAATTATCATATCTTCTATCAATTATTAGCTGGCTTGAGTGAAGACGACAAGCTTAAACTAGGTTTATCTAATCCTGACGACTATAATTATACTTCCCAAGGTGATGCTTCAGTTATTGAAGGAACTGATGATACCAAAGAATTTTCTATTACTAAAGAAGCTTTGGGTTTAATCGGTATCAATAGTGATAAGCAATTCGAAATATTTAAGCTTTTGGCTGCTTTATTACACATTGGAAATATTGAAATAACTCCCTCAAGAAATGATGCACATTTGTCCTCTGATGAACCAAATTTGGTTAAAGCTTGTGACTTGTTAGGGATTGATCCAGTTACTTTCAGTAAATGGTGTGTTAAAAAACAAATTACTACTAGATCAGAAAAGATTACTTCGAATTTGAATTATAAACAAGCTTTGGTTGCAAGAGATTCTTTCGCCAAATACATTTATTCTGCATTGTTCGATTGGTTAGTAGATTATATTAACACTGATTTATGTCCTCCTGAAGTGGCCGAAAAAATTAGTTCTTTTATTGGTGTGTTGGATATCTATGGTTTCGAACATTTTGAGAAAAATTCCTTCGAACAATTTTGTATTAATTATGCTAATGAAAAATTACAACAAGAGTTTAATCAACACGTTTTCAAATTAGAACAAGAAGAATACATCAAAGAAGAAATTGAGTGGTCTTTCATCGAGTTCTCTGATAACCAACCATGTATTAATTTAATTGAAAACAAATTGGGTATATTATCTTTATTGGATGAAGAATCCAGATTACCTGCTGGTTCTGATCAATCTTTGATCGAAAAAATGTATCAGAACTTGAATAAGGAACCAACAAAGAACGTCTTTAAGAAGCCTAGGTTTGGCCAATCGAAATTTATCGTTTCTCATTATGCTTTGGATGTCTCCTATGATATTGACGGTTTCATCGAAAAGAATAGAGATACTGTTGGAGAAGGGCATTTGGAAGTTTTGAAGAATTCTGAAAATGACTTATTAAAGGATGTTTTATCAATCATCGAAAAGAATGCATCTGCTTTACAACTTAATGCTCCTACTACTGGAAGATCTTCAATTGCCAATAAAAAACCAACTTTGGGATCTATTTTCAAAAACTCCTTAATTGAATTGATGAAGACCATCAATTCTACAAATGTTCATTACATTCGATGCATCAAACCTAACGAGATGAAGAAAGCTTGGGAATTTGATTCTTTGATGGTGTTATCACAATTAAGAGCTTGTGGTGTTTTGGAAACCATTAGAATTTCGTGTGCTGGTTTCCCGTCACGTTGGACTTATGTTGAATTTGCTGATAGGTATCATATTTTGGTTCCCTCTAAAGATTGGATCAAGGTAATGAGTGAAGGTACAAACAAAGAATCTGTAAATGGATTGTGTGATCAAATTTTGACTACTCACGTTCCTGACAAATCTAAATATCAATTGGGTAATACGAAAATCTTTTTCAAAGCCGGTTTGTTGGCTCAATTTGAAAAATTAAGAAGTGAAAAACTCTTCAATTCCGCAACTATGATTCAAAAGAATATCAAAAGATATCTCGCTCAGATGAAATATGTGCAAATCAGAGATAGCCATGTCAAATTACAAGCTTTGGTCAGGGGTTATATGAGACGTTATCAAATACAAAAGGAAATTGAGACTGATGCTGCCATCATGATCCAAACTTTGATCAGAGGCTATCAAGGAAGAAAACAAATCCGTCAAACATTGGATTCTATTCTTGTTTTGCAAAAATCTTGGAGAGGACGTAAGGCTAGGCAATCTCTTGTGACTTTGAAGACGGAAAAATCTGCTGTTGTTTTACAGAAATCTTGGAGAGGATTACAAGATAGAAAGAGCTATAAAACTAAAGTAAAGTCCGCCGTCTTAATCCAATCATTAATCAGAAGAAAGTTGGCTGTCAAAGAATTGGGTCAATTAAAGGTTGAGGCCAAATCTGTTAACCATTTCAAAGAGGTCTCTTATAAGTTGGAGAACAAGGTCATTGAGTTGACACAGTCATTAACTTCCAAGATTCAAGACAACAAGTCGATGATGAGTGAAATTACCAATTTGAAAGGTTTGTTAAGTCAGACCTCCTCTCTTCAAGAGAATTTGAAGACTAAGGAAGTTGAGTTCCAAAAGAATTTCGACAAGCAAGATGAAAGACACCAAAGTGAAATTGAGAACTTGAATAAGGAATTAAATCAAATTAAGACAGACTACTCTTTGGCTGAAACCAGGATCGAAGAGTTGACTAAAGAACAGGCCACTTTGAAATCAGAGGTGGAAAAAAACTTAGAAGAATTGAAAAAGGCAAGAGATGAATTGGTTCTGAGAGATACAATTGAGACTGATTTAAAATCTCACATTGATCAGTTAAAGAATGAGTTGACTACTTTGCAAAACCAAAAGATCAATTTGCCCCAATTAAATGTTGCCAAGAATAGATCAATCAACACTAAGCGTCATTCCAGTGCAGTCAATTCGAACACTAACTTTGATGGCGGAAATAATAGACCTGTTTCTGTTATAGCTGTTTCGAACGATGAAGAAACTAATATTGATGAAATAAATGATGAACTCTTCAAATTATTAAGGAACTCTAGACAGTTGCATCGTGAAGTTGTTGAAGGATTATTGAAGAATTTGAAAATTCCTCAGGCTGGTGTTGCTTCAGATTATACCAGAAAAGAAATCATGTTCCCAGCAAGAATCATTATCATTATTTTAAGTGACATGTGGAGACTCGGTTTAACTAAGGAAAGTGAAGAATTTTTGGGTGAAGTCTTGGCCACTATCCAAATAATTGTCTCCAACTTGAAGGGTGACAGTGTTATTCCAAACGGTGCTTTCTGGTTATCTAATACCCATGAATTATACTCATTTGTTTCTTATGCTCAACAAACTATTTTATCAAACGATACATTAAGTCTTGAGATGAGCGAAGAAGAATTCGAAGAATATTTGAAACTTATAGCTGTTGTAAAGGAGGATTTTGAATCATTATCCTACAATATTTACAACATGTGGATGAAAAAAATGGAAAAAGATTTGGAAAAGAAAGCTGTTTCTGCCGTCGTCTTATCCCAGTCTTTATCAGGGTTTGGTGCTCCGGATTCTTCTCCGTTCTTGTCAAAGGTCTTTTCTCAGCCTATTCAATATAAGATGGATGATATTTTAAGCTTCTTCAATAATGTTTACTGGTCAATGAAGACTTATTTCATTGAATCCGAGGTTATGCATGAAGTATTGATTGAATTACTCAAGTTCATTGATGCTTATTGTTTCAATGATTTAATTATGAGAAGGAACTTTTTATCTTATAAGAGAGGATTCCTCGTTAACTATAATCTTACAAGATTGGAAGAGTGGTGTAAAGTGCATGAAATTCAAGAAGCAAGTGTTTACTTGTGCCACTTATTCCAAGCAGCTAAGCTTCTTCAGATTAGGAAGAATACCCCCGAAGATCTTGAAATTATATACGAAATCTGCTACGCGTTGAAACCGAATCAAATTCAAAAGTTGATAAGTCAATATTACGTTGATACAATTGAGACTCCAATTTCCCCAGAAGTTCTTCAAGCTGTCGCTGACAAAGTTAAGGCGAGTGGCGATGCTGGTAATCAGGAATTATTCGAAACTGTATCCACCAATGGATATTTCAATGATCCATTTAGAACTGTCAGTTTGAGGCCGTTCTCAAGAGTTGAAGCTTACGTTCCTGCCTGGTTGACTTTACCTGTCATAAGAAGAATTGTTGAATTAGTAGCCAAAAATGCTACTGTTCAAGAAACTTTGGTAGATCATGTGCAAGTTCAAAATGGAGAGGGCCACGAACAAGGACTCGAACATGAACCGGTCGCTCAAACAGTAGCTGAGTAGATTAGGGATCTGTTCGAGTTTACATAAATTATATACATGTATTGATATATAGCAAATTAATATTGTTTACAGAAATTATGAAGATTTTGCAATTTCCAGTAGAGTTTTCGTCTTCAATTGCAATGCATGAACTTGGTCAATTTTGAATTCGTCATCTAATAAATTATAAATCATTCTATGTCTAGCAGGTAATCCCTTGCCTTGAAATTGGTCACTAATAATCTCCACTCTAAAATGAGATTCTACCGTATTATCAGCATCTTGCATACTTCTATGATGAGAATGCTTATGGGAATCATTGAAAATTTTTATAGAAACTGGATCTAAGGTTAACAACTTATTGACTATTTTAGACTCTACTGGTCCATTCACACGAGATCTTATTATTTCACAAGGTGCCATTTTAGGTAAAGCGCTGTGAAATCTCCTGATCATTTGATATCTGAATCAACTAATCAAATATTCCAATTTGTAACCAATTGAGGAAAGTTTGCGAAAGTGTGTCAACTAAAACTAGACTACCTTCATCCGATTTTAAGGTCAAGATACAACTAACCATGTTTCTTTAGAGAATTGAGCATATTAAAGTCATATTGCATTATACTACTTGCCTATCTAATTACCTTTCTTCTTCCGTTCTTCTCCAACTTTTGCTGTCTCTTACTCTTCTCTTGCTTCTGAGGAGCTTCGTTTGTGGGGGCTTGATGGTCTTTTGCTTGTTTGGCTGGTAGAAATGCTTTTATAATGCCAGATAATTTGAAAATGGCATAACCGGGAATGATCAAAAAGAGATACCATACTTTATTGGAACCAAATATGAGAACAAGAATATCCAATAACCAAGTGAAATAAATTATATCTAAGAGGTATTCAGTCAAGCCGGCTTGGTTCAAATCATGGCCAGCATTGACGAGCTTTTGGAACCCACCAACTGAATCATATTTATACTGTGGTCTGCAGCTGGCTTCAATGACATATTGACTGACTAAAAGCGGGACTTGGAAAATAATCAATGGCTTAATACTTGATGGCCTTTCAAAAAACCACACAATGGCGAAACACAAAAACAATATAGAAGCACTAATACCATGGAGTTCTTGAAGCTTCTGCTTGTTATTCTGGGCGACTTTTTTTTGACTGGAGGATGCCATAGCTGATTGTGCTGACTGTGCGATGCGATCTCTGAAATACTGGGTGCAAAAAACAGACCTGAAATCATTGGCTTAAATAGTAATCAATAAATTATATTATTACAGACTTATTTAATCGATTAATAGTAACTATCTTCGAAACGAAACTGATAAAAGTGAGTGAATAAAAGTTGTCAACTTGCTAACCATAGATGCTTGTTTATTGGCTCTTCTTGCTAGAAGCACCTATCAAAGCATCAACAGGCTTCAAATAGTTGATAATTTGAGCCTTCAAATTGTTGTAAATGGCAAGGAACTGATGTAATTGAGGGACATTGACTAATATTTGTTGAACTTTTCCGTCGTATTGAGCAATGATCTGCTTGGTAAACATACTATTATTATACCTGAGTCTGAGGAAACCTGCCATAATAACTACAGTAAGGATATGGAACACAATGTATGGCAATTGACTGAACAATTTGAAAATCAAAAGAGGCAGGTAAGCCACTAAACTTATAACAATGAAAATTTCACTGTTAGCAGCCATCATTAATGCATATTGGTTGAAGCGAGATGTGAAACGATTAATGGTGCCATTGATTTTCTGTTCTGTTTGAATATTAATCGGCAAAAATCCCAAAATATTGCTTTGGAAATAAGCTAGAAAATGAAATACGGAATAAATGACAAAACTGTATAATGCTCCAGTGATCTTCCCCATGACATAACTTGTGACATAAAACCAAACAGATAAAAGGAAATATTGACCATTTTCATCCCTGATGAATTTTGCTACTGTTAAACATTTAATGGAATTCCTTGTTTTGAAATGTATTTGCTTGATCACGATTATATAGGTGACAATAATACAAATCAAACACAATCTATAAAACTTCAAATTAGATGAGAAAAATGACTCAATTATGTTGGATAAGAAGAAACCTAAGGTGAAAAAATGCCCCAAAAACCAATAAAATTGTTGGGTTTTTAGTAAACTTGTGGCCTGTTGTTTGAATGACCTATTAATATTACTTCTTGTGCCATTGGTAGTACTTGCGGGAGGCATGATGTCTATAAATGTACTGATCTGTATGCGCAAGAAGAGGCAACTATGATAGAACTTCGCAGAATAAATTGACACGACACTACGATGGCTCCTAGCACCATTTTTACCCCTATCCGGGTACAACGTTTGCTGGGGTATAATATCTAATGAAGAAATCAGGCAAAGAATAGAAAGTTATTCTGAGTTTTCTAATGAAAGACTTGGACGTAATAGCTTTCCTTCGGAAGTCCCGATTTGCATTTTCACTTAAAACTTTTGCTTCTCCTCCTACTTTTTCTTCGGGTTATTAAATGCAGATTCGTAAATCCTATATAGCGATGGGACGTTGATGTTATTAATGGTGTGAGAAACAGAGAACAATGACAGAAAAAAATAAGTGGTGGCTGCTCTTATGTTACAAGATATCTCTAAGAAGGATTTCCTAGTCATTGTGATTTATCCAACCAAACGGGAGTGTCTCAACAGCTATGATCAAATTTGCAAAATCAGTAAAATCTGCCAATTCTATAATTTATAAAAATTAAATAAAACTGGAACACATAACTTACCCCACCAAGCTGCTCAATCGTCTTCTATGAGATGATCCCAACGAGAGAGTAGGATCATAAACTTGAATTGCCAAACTTGTACCAACACAAACAGACACATTGTCATGTCATTTGTGAAGAAATTACACCAGCCACCCCCTCACGTGAGAGATGCGAAAAGCATGATTATAGCAATTCCAAGCACGAAACCAAGAAAACCGCTTCCCCTTTAAATAGTCTCCAATTTTCTTGCTTTAACAATGGACTTCATGTTTTTTTTATTCGGATTTAAAGAATTTAACAAGCCGTTGAGTGACATAGGACATGTCAACTGTTACTGTGGTAATTGTCATAATCAATCCGCACATGCGATCAGAACCATCAACACACTTACGATTTTCTTCATTCCGATCCTTCCATTTTATTACAGTAAAAGACTAAAATGCTCCATCTGTGGGGCATCCGGTGATATAAACAGTGAGGTTATAAGCAGGCTAAAGAACGGGCAACTGGTGGCCATCGGCTGATCATGTGGTCCAAATGTTCTAGATGTGACTGTGTAGAAGTAGATTCTGTATTAGAATATTCATATACGTTAGTGATTTGTTAACTGAATGACCTGAATTCGAAACCCTGTCTCTTTTTATTGTGTTACTTTATGGATAGGGAATAATGTACCGTTTTATCCATATAACGTATGTATAATAACCCAATTAGCCAATTTGTCTCGGAGCGGAATTAAGATTCCACATACTAATTCTCTCATTTTGGTTCCAGCCTTCCCATGCGATGATCAAAGTAAGCTTCACCCCTACTTAAGATAGCCGTTCAGTTGCCACAGGAAGTTTCGGACTCAGTCATGAATTATTGGATCCTCGTATGAACTGGAAAACTATATTTTCCCTATAAGTAGACAAAATCTACCTCCATTTCCTTATCCTGTGTGATTAATTTTTACTTAGCTATTATACAATCCTAATTAAAACAGTTAAAATATGTCGTCAATTATCGGTTTAGTTACTAGAAGCGGAAATGAAGCCGTATCTATAAACCCCCCATCTGGTAATATGGATATTCATATCACCTCACATGGTTCAGATTGGCTTTGGGCTGCTTTCTCTGTATTTGCACTATTAGCTCTAGTGCATACAGGAACTTTTGCAGCCACTCCCTCATCAACCGAGAGCTTTAGAAAATTCTTGATTTTGATTCCACTTTTCACTAATGCTATTTTTGCTTACACTTACTTTACTTATGCATCGAACTTAGGTTGGACTTCAACCCATGTCGAATTCCTTAATGTTAATACCGATGCAGGCTTAGGCACCAGACAAATCTTTTATGTTAAGTTTATAGGATGGTTCTTGGGTTGGCCATTTGCTTTGTTGGCAACTGAGCTCGCTACCAGTGCCTTTGGACCTAGGCATGAATCTTCAGGTGAATTATTTACGAAGTTATTTAATTTCTTGTCTGGTTTAATTGCAAAAGTATTGACTATTGAGATATTTTCTTTGGGTTTATTGATTGGAGCATTGATTCCATCCAGTTACAAATGGGGCTACTTTACGTTTGCTGTTAGTGCCGAATTATTTGCTATTGCTTTAATCTCCAACTCAGTAATCAAGTCTTTGAAAGTGTCCGAAACAAGCAGGGTGGCAATTATACTCATTGGTTTGCAACTTATTGTCATGGTATTATACCCAATTTGTTGGGGTTTGAGTGAAGGAGGTAACAAGATTCAACCCGACTCCGAAGCTGTCTTTTACGGTGTTCTAGATATTATGAACTTTGGTATTATTCCAAGCTCCTTGACTTTTGTTAATTCATTGAACTTGGATGAAAACTTCTTCAATAAATTCTTTCACTTAAAATCCAATGAAAAGATTGTAGAAACCCCAAGACAAAGTGGTGAAACTGCAGTTTGAGAACTTGTGCCTATTGCGCTCTTTTCTTTTCTTAGTACAGTGTAAGAGAATTAACTTACAATTTGTTTTATTATTAATGCTACATATTATAGAAGTGGATGAATAGCTACTCCTTAAATAATCAACGCTTAATAAATATAATATAATATAAATATTTCTTTCAAAGCTCAAAAATTAATTATTTTCATTATTGCAAAACCAATTGTAATGATTACGAAGTAAGCAATTAACGAACTAGGTACCCCTCTGGTGATAAATGTTCCGACGGTTAAGTACGGATTACCAAATTCATCAGTCATACAAATAGCAGTCACATTGGGAAAACCCGAGGTAGGTAAACCCATAGCACTAGAGCATAATAAGGCCGTAATCATCACCAAAAGCCTTGGCCTTGGCTCTGGTAACTTGGATCCAATTTCTGCAATTAATGGAACGGTGATCAATGCGGCAACAGTATGGCTGACGAAGGTGGCCATGATTAGAATGAGTAAACCAAATGTGATTGCAATTCCAAATAAAGAAAAATCTTGCACTTGATGTTTGATACCAACAGCGATTGTGGATAATAAACCAGACGATGATACAGCTTTACCCAAGGCTGTACCACCCATTGCCAAAATCACTATATTCCATGGATAATTATTGAAATCTTCTGTAGTAAGCAACCCAGGCCCAAAAAATAAAATAATTGGCAATAAAGAAATTATACCCATCTCCCCGAAAATTCCTTGAAGCTTAGAAGCAACACACCATAACAAAATTGTTGAAATCGAAACGAAGATGATATACCATTGAATGGACAGAAATTTGTCATCCATCTTCCTGATAGACACCAATTTTGTATTTTTAGAATTACAATTAAAGGTTATCAAAAGGAAGACCCAAATCAAAACCAACGCAACGATACAAACAGGAAGTGCAATTACAAACCATTGACCCCAGCTAGGTTGAGGTTCCATGGATTCGATGGCTATCATGTTCTGAGGTGATGCAATGGGGGATGCCATACCACCAACATTAGATGCTAGAGCGATACCTAAGATAAGCGCCTGTTTGAAACTTGAATCTTTTGGAAGAGTTCTCAATAACGGTTGAATCAATGAGAAACACAACACTGGCGCTGCAACATTGGACACCCACATAGAAGCAAATAGAGCAATACCCATTATGGTGAACAAGACAACTGAGGGATTTGTACCTGCTCTTGATAAGATTTGGGTGGAAATAGATTTGGCTATATGATACTTTGATAAAGCGGCAGCCAAAGTAAAACCACCCAACAACAAAAGAATCACTGAATTCCACATAGTACTCAAAATAAATTTGGACGACTCTACTGCGTCTTGAGGAGAACCGTCATCATGCTTCAAAATTCCTAAAACAACAATTAATAAAGGAACCAATAGGGAAGTAACGAATAATGGAATTGTCTCTGTTGCCCATAAAAGCGAAGCGCAAACCACAAGGGCCAAACACCTCTCTTGCTGTGTATCTTCAAAAATATTCAAGTTCAATAAAAGACAAGTGATGACAAAAATTAAAATGGATTTGATTAAAAACGGATTTCTCAACGATAAATTGAACGTCTCAATAATAGTCTTATCTTTTTTACTTTGAGTTCCATCTTTGCTTGTTGCTGCATAATTTTTACGTTCTAATCCTATCATATCTCTCCAAACTGTGTTTCTCTCCCACACGATGTGTTCTCTCAAATGAATAGAAAGCTCTGATTTTGCAGTTTCGAGATCTGGATGGTTACAAATCACTTGATACAATTTGGCGACAGATATCAACTTGTCTTCCATGTTATTTACTGTCTCATCCTTAAATACGTAGGTCTTAGAAGATAAGTTAGCCAAATATTCATCCTTAACTTCTGTGTTCAACGATTTATCGAACTTTTTCAATGCCTTCTTGAAACCAGTCTTGTTCAAATCAATGAAAGACTTCAATTCAGATAATGTGGTATATAAAGCAATGACCCTTTTTCTCAATAATATTCTGTTTTCTGTTAACAAGACTAATTGAGGAGGTAAATCTGAGTTTTCCCATAATCCAGGGCTTTTTGGAGACTTCAAGTAATTGTCGATGGTCTTAGAATTACCCATATTATCATCCTCTGTCAATTCAGACTGATCCCCAGCATCAGTATTGGGCCCCAGCGTATTCGAAACCTTATTAGCATTTGGATTATCCTCTTCTTGACTTCTTGACCTACCCAAAGAAAACCCATTAAACTCGACACTATTCTTTCTTCCAGTTTCCAAATCCTCTTCAAAATCCTCAATATCCTTGAGTAAATTATCAAGAGTATTAAGAACATAAGATTCTTGACGTTGATAAAATTCGTCGATCTTCTTCAATTCAGCATCTAATGCAGCTATGAAAACATCCAGGGGATCATTGACGTTTCTGTGCTCGTTCAGCATCAAGTGACTGGATTCTTCATCTTCTATAGCCTGATTGTATCTGAGCTGGTCTCTTTGTAGCGAATAAATGAGCTTTTTTAACGTAGTATATGCAATATATTTTGAAGACCATTCAGGTACTGCATTGAATTGCAAGGAATGTGAGAATTTCATCTTATTGTGTTGATCTCGTGTGCCTTTTCTTCGATAGTCACCGATATATTTCTCTATATACTTTTAGTTAAAGGACACAGTTAGTGTGCTTCAAATTTTTCTACAGCTAACCGAAAATTCAAACACAGGAAAAGTTGGTGGTAATTGAAGTTCCTCAGTACGTTATCAGTACTCCCTGGAGAATTGCGAAAATGGGTGTTTGTGTTTGCCACGCATTAAAGTCACTGTCAACTAGCATAAAAAGGGACGTCAAATTCCAGTGAATTTGTACTGCAGCTTCATTACTAATAAAGTCATATATATTAGATCTTCTACACAATGCATTTTAAGTCATTTTATTAAACTTTCAACGACTTTTAAAAACTTCAATTCGAAGGAGAGCCATTTCTCGACGGGTCATCTTCGTGAGATATTCAGGTTCACACATATTGGGCACCAATCCCTGTTTAACATGAACCGGCCTACAAAATAAATTCTTTCTGCGCGGGTATTCTCGCCCCCGGTCCGAACTCTGTTTGCGTTCGGTCTAGAGTGGTACGGCCCAAATTTGTTACCGGACCTGGAGCTCAAAATCCCAAGGCTCACTCTTTTTCTAGTCCTCAATCATTCAACATCTCAGCGATCTGTATGGAGATAGCAAATCAATTGTATAACTTAATCACAAATAAACCGTTGAATTCTATTAACCCTAACGCACATCCCATACAAAAATCCAAGAGCTCGTCTAATACCCAACTATTTGTTTTATCCGTATCTTTATTACTCCTTTATTATACTTTATCCCCAACTTTATTTCCGCCGAAAGAAGACAAAATGTTTACTAAAAGGCCTGATAAGTATACTACAGGTTTGATCAATATGAGGAATGACTGTTTCGCTAATAGCTCGATCCAAGCCTACCTGTCATTGCCTGGACTTACAGAATACCTCAATAAATTCATTTTATCTTTCAATGATTTGAACAATTTTCTTCGAGAACACAAGTTAAATATCAATAAAATGGCTACCGAGGCTATTGATCCAGATGCCGATGCTAATCCGAAATTTAAGAAAATCGAATCTAAATTCGAGATCCCTTTGCATGTGTCTTTGGCTAAAATTGTTAAAAAATTACAAAGCACCCAATTAACATCAAGAACAATTTCTGTTTGGACTTTCCTCCACGATCTCGAGAAAATCTTCAATGCCAAAATTTCCAGAAGTCAACATGATGCTCACGAATTAACTCAATTAATCAACGAAACCTTGGAAAATGAACATTTAAGGGTCACACGTATGTTCAAGTATCTTCAAAATAAGCTTTTGAAAGAGGAAAACGATGTTTATGCGTTCTTAAAATTAATTGAATTTCCAGAATTTCCTTTAAATGGCTTGATATTAACTCAAATGAGATGTTTGAATTGCAAGGGTGTATCTAAACCTCAATTTCTGCAATTCTTGATGTTGACTTTACATGCTCCAGAATCTAGTTCAACAAACCTCGAATCACTTTTAAATGAAAATGAAAGTGAATCTATCGACGGTTATCAATGCTTAGGATGTAGAATTAAGTTCATTGTTAACAATGAAAATTATTTGAGAAATAACAACAAGCAATCGTTGACAGAAGAGGAAGGAAAGATTGTTGATGATTTGATGAAATTGAACGATGACGCATCTTTCTGTATTAATGACGACCTTCCAGAGGAGGTGGAGAATTTCATCAAGTCTTACAACAAGAACAATGTGGATATCTCTAAAGTCACCTCTACTGTTTTAAGAAAAAACCAAATTTTGAAACCTCCAAAAATTTTTGGTTTGCATTTATCGAGATCGACCTTCAATGGGGTCGACGTCACTAGAAATAGCTGTAGGGTTTCATTCAGAGATCATTTAAATTTGAGTATCGGTAAAGAATATATGGAAGACTTGAAACATTTCCAGATGGCAGCTCAAGAAGAAGACCTTAACTTGGGTGAAAAGATTCCAAGTTCTAAGGTCTTGACAACAGATATAAATGACATGGAAGATGAAGACAACCAAAGAGAAGATGTTGAAGAATCGGGGAGCCAAGAAACAGATGATTCGGAAGACCATGAAGACAATGATAACGCTGAAGGGGAAGACGTTGACGATACTGACTCGAACTCTTCAATATTGTCTGTTCCAACAATAGCTCAAAAGAATGGCTCTTCGAAGAGCTCAGCATCATCTGCTACAATGAAGACACTTGAGTCCTTGAATAATTCGCCAATCACAACCGATCAAAGCGATGACTTGATCAATCATTTCAAAAAATTCAAGTTCAATGACAATGACAATTACAAGTATAGATTGAAGGCTATGATTCGTCATCAGGGCTCTCATACTCAAGGGCATTATGAATGCTATAAAAGGAAACCACTATATGTTAGAGATAGCGACGGAATGATCATCAAACTATCGCCTGAAATCCTCGATGAGGCCATTGGCGACGAAGAGGCAGAGATAACGAATAACAACAAGTTTAGAAGGGCTTCGATTGTATCGGCTTCATCCTCGGAACCCGAACGTTCTACATCAGATAGTCAAAGGACATTGTCCACATCTTCTGATAGAAGTGATATCATGGCATCTTTGAATGAAGAAAATATTCCTGAACCGCCTGGATCCTTCCGTAGGAAATTCAGTAATATGATGGGCCGCAGACCCTCGATTTTCCAAGCTGACCCTGAAAACATCAAAATTGAAGAAATCATTCCTTCTGGATTAACTACTCCTGCAGAGTTACTAGTCCAGGAATTCGATGATAGTTACTTTCCAAATGAGTTAAGTGAGCAAGTGAACGCCAGATTGAAGAAGAATGAACAGAAGGATGGTGCTAAAAATGTTAAATTGAAGAAGATTCCAAGCTTACTAAAAAATCCTTACTGGAGGATTAGTGATTCCTTAATAACAGAGGTCTCTAAAGCATCTGTTCTTGTGGAAACTACAAGTGTTTATATGTTATATTATGAAAGAGTCGAGAAATAAGTTGTATATGTATCTCTATTACGTTTTATAGGAAATATTATAGTTTTCAAAAATGACCGTCTTATATGCAGGATGAAAATGGTACTGAAGTCATCCCGAACTTGCGAGGGAATCTCTCCTGGATGAGCCCCAATAGTTTGTTCCCGGCACCCAGCTCTTTCCAAAGAGTCAGTGGAGGCACTTTATCTACTAATTCTGCTGCATCAAATGCCAGACAGAGACAGAAGGTAGTTCTAGAACCTGGTCATTCTCCCTTGGATTGGGCGAACTTAAACAATAAGACATCTGAAAAGTTCAAGCTTCGAGGAGTTCCTCCTAACGCCCCGCCACCCCAATACGTCAAAGTAACAAAAGATGAACTAAAGCTTCATAATAGACGGGAAGATGCCTGGACATGTATTAACGGAAAAGTCTTCAATATAACACCTTATATAAACTTCCATCCTGGAGGTGTAAAGGAAATCATGAAATGTGCTGGCAGAGATGGTACTACCCTATTCAATAGATATCACGCGTGGGTAAGCGTGGACCGCATGTTGGGAAATTGTTTGGTGGGTATTTATGTGGGGTAAAGATAAGACCATGATGACACGATTTTTATAATAATACCAATTTAATCAATACCTATTTATTCTACATACCATTCCGAATCACGATTTATCAATACATGACTCAATACATGACTTGATTAAATCACCCTTTCTTTGGTAACTATGCAATCTAGTGTCCAATCATGAGTTTCTGTGGGGATCTGATGGACCATTTGTTCATTAAGCCCTAGTCCGACCAAATAAGGTATTCTCCCGAACTTACTCTTATACGAAGCAAGAAACTCGTCATAAAATCCTGCACCATGCCCTAACCGTTCTCTACTCTCAGTAAACGCAAGCCCTGGCAAAATTATCATCTCTAGTCCTCCGGTCTCCATTACGTCTTGGCCATATGTTGGTTCAAGTAACCTATATGCACCCTGGGGCTTCAAATCAAGAACTTCTTGATATGACTTCACTCGAAGCATATTCAAATGGTTCTTTTTTCTCCCACCCTTTGAAGAGGATTCACATTGCGGGAGGTATACATATTTATCGTCAGCGAAGCACTGTTCGATGATTTTCAACGTTTGCACCTCTTGCGGCATAGCCATGTATAAAGCGACATTCTTGGCCTCTTGAAACTGTTTGATGCTCGAAAGATTCTCCAAAATAGTTTCAGATTGTTTCTTTATATTTTCGGTTGATAATCTGACCAATTCAGACTTCATGTGAATTCTGAGCTTTCTCTTTGCTTCTCGTATAAGCATGCTTCAATAAATCTTCGATTTGTCGTTCGCAAAGGGCTATTTAACGCCTGTATATAATGTAGTTTATTTCCGATACAAGACTACTTAATTACTTACTCTTACCACCTTCTCATCGAACCTAACAGACTTTCTTCTTTCTCCAGTCTGTTCACTAGGAGGTTCGAGATCAATCCCCTCTCCGTCAAGTTCTTCCTTAGTATCGCTCAACATTTTCCTGATATCAGCTTTCTTATCTTGGCCAGCACTTACACTACCGGAGTTAGATTGCCTACGTTGCTGTTTAAGATCGTCCTTACATTTAGTGCAAGAGCAGGTGAAGCCCCAGTTGGATCGCAACTCTCTTTGTCTTTGGAGAACAGTATGACTAGGGTTGACATAAGAAGTACTGAGCTCTTCTCCTGCCTTCACGTCCCTCCCTGCGTACACCTTGATACCTTCCGGTCTAAAACTTGGGGAAGTTTCTACATCAACATTCGGATTACACGTATGGTTCAAGTGTGATTGTATTCTGAAAACACAAGAATCTAAGTTATTGATATTATAACAACCTAACATCATCATGTATTCATCATAATCAATTTTACCTTCAAGTGTTGACTTGGGGAATACTCTGCTAAATCTTTCATAGCCCTCTCTCCATAAGTTTTCTTGTTGCTCCTGGACGAACAATGCACCCCCAGTGAAATTATCAAACGATCCAGCAGAAGAATCGAGAGCTTTGTATCTGGTCGCTTGAGAAACACGAGCCATTGATTTGAAGTAATCTAATTTTTCACCAGACCTATCTTCCAAAATATCTGCATATATCAATGTTATTGCAAATAAGGCATTCCATTGCTCTTTAATGCAATAATCTTCCAATTCCAAAAATGCTTCGGAATTTATTACCTTCTTGTGGCCCTTAGATAAATGCTTCAAAACGTTATGCAAGTTTTGATTCAACCTCTTGCAAGTCATCAGGCACCATAAATCTGGGCACCCGGTACAGTCAAGACCTCTTAGTACAGATGCACCAGATGCTCCCTTAGAGTTCGTCAACGATTTCCCACAGTACGTACATGCTTTGCCGGCCTTTATCAACTTTAGGTTTGCCAAGGGTGGAATAAAAAAAAAGGGCTTTTCCTGCCAAATTAGTTCACCTTTCTGAATATTTGTTCTTGCGTATAAACCTTTACCTCTTTTCGTTGTAATTATAATTTTGACTTTCTCAGGAAGCTCAAGATTTGGATCAGGCGATGATGTAATTTCTGAAGCATAGTTAAAATGTTGACTTGAATTGCTCAACAAACCAAACTTCTTCAATAAGGTCTTGACCCTCTTTTCAGAGAGAGACCAATTGGTATGTCGTTGTTTAACTAGATAATGCAATTTGGCCACGCCAAGGGATTCAGTCGAAGAGTCCTCTTTCCATATGGCAATTATGTCGTCAACAACTTGCCTCTCGTGTGGTACAAGAGGTTCATTGTTATCATCTTTGGAGTCATTAATAGATATGACCTCTACATTTTTTGTAACGGAATCTAGCATACTTGTAGATTGATCTGGAAATTTTCGCCCATCCTGGTCTTCATCGCACATCGAGACTGTATATAGGATCAAACGCTGGTGTATATTGAATCTAAGAAAAAAAGCTATATATTATAGGCCTAAAAAACCTCTTATTCTACCTGAACTATTAGAAATAATTCCAGTATCGTGAATGACCGCTTCCGATCTAACCAAAACTTTTCCTACTTCACTCTCTATAGTGCTCTCCAATTTAATGAGTTTGTCATCCTCACCCTCCATCGGTACTTTCTTCGTCCTAATGATTAGGAACTGGTTCGCAAATGAAGGATACTTGTAGGAAATGGACAAGTTTTCGACCTTGAAATCACCTTTAAATCCTGACGAAGTATCCTTCGATAAAGCTGCATTTCTCTTGAAAGTTTCGTTCAACATAGTTGCAATTATTCCTCCATGTATGATAAATGGGTACCCACAAAGACGATAACCAGCATGAACTATCGTATACCCTTCACTTGTCCTTTTGTTATGAAAAATAACTGGTTTGATCAAAAATCCTCCCGGTTTTGCCAAGGTTTGGGAAACTAGAGACGACCTCGAAGGACTCGAATGGTGGTCCTTGATCTTCTTCATACTCTTTTTCCTGTGATTCTGTTGATCCATAATATTATGATCAAAGTCTTCCCATGTCTCTAGTCTAGTCCATTCCTCACCATTGGTTGAATGACTCAATTTTTGATAAATAGGCAACTGTGACATCCGATAATTCAATTGAATCGGTAAAAGATCGTCATCCTCTTTGCTTTCAGTGAATTCTTCATACTTGTCAAGTAAAATTTCACTGTATGCAAGGTAAGATCCAAGAACAGTAAAAATACCAATTGATTTCCAATTAATATACGACTTCTTACTCCTTTTAGGTAGATAGTCAAAAGGAGAATCCTCTGCTTTTCTCACACCATACGATCTCGAGGGGTTTATACGTTTTATGTATCCTAATTCGGAGCTACCCGTAATTCGGATTTCTTGAGAACATGTCCTAAAGAGTTTGTTGAAGGATGACATTGGTTAATACTCAAGCTCTTCGTTCGCGTTGAAATGCGGGCGGCAATATTTGCACCTGTAGATGACCTCCAGTGCTGATAAGCAGCTCTTGAAGAAGTTTTGGGTTGAAGAAGAGCAGACTTTTGGTGAACAGGATAAATTTCATCGACTCACCGGTCCTGAAAACTATCTTCAATGGAGAAAAAAAGTTTTAGGCTTATTGACCCCTTATTTCCCTGAGGTGCTAACGTTTCTCACACGTGATGATTCGACAGGCGATCAATGGAACCATATACTAGTTAAGTCCGTGCTTGATATTTCAATTGCTGATTCTGTTTGGTCAGAGCTACATACAGACCCAAGCAACTTTCAGGAAGTATGGCTGATGTTGCAAATTCTTTATGAAGGGCCAGCAGAAACTTACTCGACTTTGCTACAGAAAGCGATAACGATATTGGCTGATCCCTCTTACAGCACTTCCCAAAAACTAGATTTATTAATCAAGGAGGAACTTGTCCCTGAATGTGGGTTTCAAGAAGCTTTTTGTAAAGAAGTTGTTCTCTATTTGAAAGATTCAGCGATTTCTTTAGCCTATGATATATTAGATAGAGAAAGCGTGGATACCACAATACAGAACTTGATTCTGTTAACAAAAGTACTAAATAATTGTGCTTTAGCATCGATGGATGAAAGATGTGGGAAATGCCAGGGTTTATTTCATTTCTTTGGAATGTGCCCAAGTAATGATTGGTTTTCAGCTGAAGGTGACCGCTTGCCTATGCCAGTAGAAGAAATTTTTGGATTACCCAAGCGCTTTTGAAGTTTGAGACCAGACAGATCAAACACATGCTGGGGATAATTTTAACAACTTTTGAACAGTTGATGGCAAGCACAAGCGAATCTACAAAATTGAATTGAAAAGATCACCTTGACCTTCATCTACAGCTGGTCCCTTTCGAATGTCGGCAAATCACAATTGACAATCAGTCTGATCAATACTGTGCAATCCAAATGAACTTAAGTATTGATATGTGGTCTCTTAAAGGCAAGTAGCTCCTTACCGAATATAAGATTTATGGCGGAACGAAGCAATTTACCAATTGAATTGGATCGCTTCCAACTCTCTATTTTCGTCCGAACTAGTCCCATAATGGATTCATACCCCGAGCTGGGCTCATTTTAAATGTGGGTTAAGCTACATCGTAAACATAATTACTGGTATTAAAATTAAAAGGAGCCATTACGGCCAAAATTATAGTGGACTTTTTACTCAATTTTCTATGATAAGAATTATAATGATTCCGTGCTTATCGATCCAATTTCAGCCAAGGCTCAATTCAAATTTTCCATAACCTACTAAATCGCTAAGGTCAAGAGGGGTCTTAGGATATTAGCAAACAACGTAGAAAAACTAATAACTAGTAATATTAGTGCGATACTACAATACCATTGAGCTTTTCCATAACTTAAATTGAAGGTTCTTCTGAACGGAAAAAAACGAGTTAAACTTATCTAATTGAGCCTACTACGTCGATATCCTTCATCCCATCATGTTGTCGTATCTTCTGTATATATATTTTTTTAAAGGTATGACAACTTAAAATAACAAATTTTGCGAAATCGTAAAACTCAATAATATTTGAAATGCTTAACACAAAAATATAAACGAATACATATGCTCTGAAAAATCATATATATATAAACTTGATGATAGAGTCTGCGAATAGCATGCTATTAGGAAAGCATGTCTTGTGACTGCTGAGTTGAAATTAACAACCTGGCTCAACAGAATGTTCCGATCATATGCCACCATATATAGACACACTCCAGTTCCTGGATATGTCAGAGGGAATTCTTCTGTTAAAAATTGAACAAATTTACTAAAGCTTGTTGGAAGTCGGTGGTTATAGTGTTGGTTCTTTGAAATTGGTGTGACCAGTCTTTTGTTTAGATAATGTGAGACAAGCACTCAATAGGATATTTTATTAATATAAAGATAAAACTAAAATCATATATTTACCTAATAAACAAATACAGCCAGTACCCACCAACGTGAATATTGTCCTCCGTATAACACCAGTTATGTTTACCAACGTGATAATTAGCAAAGATTACTACCGCATGCATTTTTGTTGGCCTGGTTCATGAAACTTCTCGTTCATTATTATATTCATGTTTATAAAAAGTACACATCAAGTCTTGCCGACTTACCCATTCGATGATAATTATCTCTATTGATTAGTAAGAGAAGCAAATCATAGCATAAACGTGTAAAACGGTAAAAATTCTACAATTATACTATTACGTTTGCTAGCCACAGAATTGAAAAGAATGCTTCCAGAAGTCTCTTGGATTTTTGTTTTAAGGGACGAGTTAGTTCTTAGGAGTTCAGAATATCCCAGAGAATCTAAATATAGACAGAAATTTCACGAACTTCTGAAAAAGATGATTACAGTGAATGAATTGTTGTTGTATTAGCTTGTCAGCCAAGTTATATTTCTTCTCAATGTAACTAGGAGCTTCACTAAGGCATACTGTAGTTGAAAGTTGAGACATATCCTCAGGTAATTGTGTCTCTTCTCTAGAGTATTTGTTAGAAATTACTAAGATCTCTATTTAGTTGTAGATTTACCTATATTCATCAGTGAAGGCTGGGTCGAAGATATCATACCACTTAACATCTTAAGAGTGTCCTAACGTTTTTTGATCTAAAGTCTAATGGGAGTGTGACTCAAAGATGAACAGCCTCAATGAATTGAGGGTTTTACCGGTATCCCCTTCCCTAATTCAGTTTAAATATATTTTATCTTATGCTAGATAAATTTCATATCTTACCTTCAATATCTCATACAGACTTCATGCGGGATCTGATATTCTTTGGTTGACTGATACTAACAAACCAATGGTTACCCTCCATTGTTGCAGTAGTTCAAAACTTCCCCTTAACCTCATTACCTTTACCAGAGGTACCTAATTCTGGAGCCCCAGCAACAACATTCATGAATATAACACATCTGGTACCATGAATACATCTATTCATGGAAGTCTTAACTAAAGGACCAATAGCCTTGTTTCAACGGCTCTTTTACCAACTAATTCTTCGAATCTACCTCTGTCACTACCATATCTTTGGAACTGATCTCGTAAATCACATTCACCCACCTTGGTCACAATACGATCCTGTGAGTAACAATAATATGGTGAATGATTGTAGAATATTAGATTCAATTCTAGAACAATGACATTTGAAAGAACCATACTTCCCCTGATTCAAAAATTTACTAATATTATGAAAAGTGATGTTCATTGTTTCTCTAAATTTTTTTAATAGAGACGCATTTATCAACCGATTCCAAAACGCCTATACCAAAAGGATTTGAGAAATGCAGGTGATCTCTGAACAAAACAATTCTTTTTCCATCTTTGATTATCTGGTATTGACTAGTGCCAATTAATGAATTTCCATGGACCGCTTCAAAAGCTTTAGCTCTGATCACCATGGAGTAACATTCTACTTTTTCCCTTCTTCTCTAAAAGACCTTTAAAAACTTGGAGTAAAGCTCTACATATACTCGTTTGAGCCCACTCCACCGCAACGTGGCCCTTCGTAAATTAATGATTAATCTTCTTTATTGCTGCCTACTGGCTGGATGAAACATGTAGTCCGCATCCTTGCGTCCAGAAGAAGCCACATTCACGGCCAAGACGGCTGCAAAGATATCAATCACTAATTTTTCATGGAATGAAGGTTTGAAAAACATTGAGACGTGAAGTAGCTGTGATAACATAATATTACTCTCTACTTCATTCAAGCAGAGTTCCACCACGAGCTCTTAAGCCCAATTGACAAGCTTGCTGTTGACCCATATAACTTCATCATCAATAGCTTAATCATTGAATCTTTCCAAAGTTGATTACTAATGAAAAGATCTACCTTCAAAAGATTCGATGCAATAATTCCAAGTTTCATCAAATCATACAAATCTTTCAGGTTGCTCTTAACATATACTCATCTTTCTTTTGGGTGGATTTCTCATCTATGTGTACCTAGTCAAACATGATGTTTGGATACCCATAACTAACCGTCTCCTTTGAGGATGCATTTACCAACAGGGAAAGACGACTTTATTGGGGGTGTGTAATCTCTTTCATCAAACTGTTTAGATGGTCCTGAATTCAGGATATACCAAATAGGCTCTTCATAAACTTCATATACACCATTCTCTGAACCCACCATCTT
Source organism: Yamadazyma germanica (assembly GCA_030574815.1). Taxonomy (NCBI): domain Eukaryota; kingdom Fungi; phylum Ascomycota; class Pichiomycetes; order Serinales; family Debaryomycetaceae; genus Yamadazyma; species Yamadazyma germanica. The sequence continues at coordinate 79,820 of JAJMFS010000007.1, read as the reverse complement.
TTTGAATTGATTCGAAATGGAGAGTTTTTTCAAGAATTCAAAGAGGTGTTTCAATTCAGTATTTCCTTTATAAAACAGATAAACCGGAACTACAACTGACGTGGTCTATCAGTTGTTTAGCCATTGAAACAATGGATGGTAACCATTGGTTTGTTAGTATCAATCAACCAAAGAATATCAGATCCCGCATGAAGTCTGTATGAGATATTGAAGGTAAGATATGAAATTTATCTAGCATAAGATAAAATATATTTAAACTGAATTAAGGAAGGGGATACCGGTAAAACCCTCAATTCATTCAGGCTGTTCATCTGTCAGCCACACACCCATTGGACTTTAAATAAATAAACATGGGCTACTCTTCCCCACGCGGCATGATGTTTATGGCCCACCTTGACTAATGGATATGAGGTAAATCAACAATCAAATAGATAAACTTAGATTATTTAAGATTTGTCCAGAGAAGAGACACATTTACTCAAGGATATGGTTCAACCTACAGTATCAGTAGACCCTAATAAAGCTCTTACTTACATTGAGAAGACATTTAATTTGGCTGACAAGTTAAAACAACAACACACTACATTAAAGATCTGTAGATAAAGATACTTCTGTGGACCGCAACTGGGATGTTGAGACAGCCTGTCTTGAGGACGGTTGGGTCAAAGAAGATACCCTCACCCGCAGAATACCCTTCAGTTGGAGAAGGGAACTTGACTTGATGAAGGAAAGTGTAGAGGTAGGGGGGCATTCTTAGAAACGAAACATATCTCCGACGTTTCTGTTTTGGCTGGAGCGTTTGAATGCTTAATGGAATTTCAAAAGTAAACTTTTGATCTTTCACCACCAAAGACGATTAAAATATCCTCGTATCTTCACCTATAATTACCAGGATTGTCTTTCCTTTTGAAACAAATTTTTATCTATCTCCAGACTAGGAAGCCTATCAATCAGAGTTGGAAGGCGGACCTCATTATCACCTCCAATTCAAACCATCTGGTATAAAAGCAGCCTGGGGCCAAAGTAGATAGACGAATTCAAATTTGGTCCGGGTCAATGTTGCTGTTGCTCAACCAGACATTGAAATTTAACCCAAAGTCAAAACACATCTTTTCGTAGTAGATATTTAATAAAATTAATCAACAACGGTATAAACTGTCCCAGAATTGTGGCATTCACCAGATGATTCAGGGCTGTCTGGACCGCCAATTCTTGTTGCACTATTGAAATAATAGATGATGACCATTGATTCACTAATATCATATAATCGAAGAACATCAGATTCTGCATGAACCCTTTATAAAATAAATGTAAGTTAAGAAATTCAATTATCTATTATATTTATAGAGAATAATGTAATAAAATAAGGAACAGGATATCGGTAAGATGCTCAATTCATTTAGGCTGTTCAACTGTTAGTGACACTCCCATTAAACTTTAGATGGATAAACGTAGGCCACTCTTCCCAACGCGGTATGATGTGTACGACCCACCTTGATTGATGAACATAAATATGAGGTGAATCAACAATCAAATGGATTAACCTAGATAATTTATTCGAGGTAATAATGCCCAGCGAAGAGACACAATTGCCTGTTATATACCTCAGTCTTCAACTTTATTAGACTCTAATGAGGCCTCTTACACGACAATGCATCCAAAATAAATCCTAAATCAAGGATCTTAAAATCCCTTTTTACTCACCAATCATAACTTAGCGAAGTTCCCTCTTTTTGGAACGAAACTTTATTCGGAAACTAAACATCTTTCAAGGAATTAAGCACTGTTGAATATAAGCACTAGCTTTAGTCATAAAATAAAAAAAGAAAAGATCAATCAAGAAATCTTGAAAGATATCGAGGAATATAAGATCAAGATTTCACCCAATTTTCACGATTTAAGAGAAAGATGCTAAATGAAAATAAGACTGCTAAAGTTAGACATCAAAAGATTAAACGAAAAGGAAGACGGGGGAAAAATAACAAAGGGTACGAATTTCACACTGATTCAGTTGATGAAGGGCACGTTTTGTTGTTGTTTTAACTTGTCAGCCAAATTAAATGTCTTCTCGATGTAAGTAAGAGGGTCTACTGATATTGTACGTTGAACCATATCCTTGAGTAATTGTGTCTCTTCTCTGGACATATCTTAAATATTTAATTGAAATTATTTAATTTTATCTATTTGATTGCTGATTTGCCTCATATGCATTAGTCAAGGTGGGCCATAAACATCATGCCGCGTTGGGAAGAGTGGCCTACGTTTATCCATCTAAAGTTTAATGGGAGTGTCACTAACAGTTGAACAGCCTCAATGAATTGAGCATCTTACCGATATCCTGTTCCCTATTTTATTACACTATTCTTTAAAAATATAATAGATAATTGAATTTCTTACCTTCTTTATTTCATACAGTCTTCATGCAGGATCTGATATTCTTTGGTTGACTAATACTAGCAAACCAATGGTTACCATCCAGTTCAACACTGTTAGCCATCATGCCCCTGATGATTGCGAACGGAAATTCTATACCTTCTTAACAAAAGATACTTGAAAAGGTGTATATTAATTAGGTATGGTAATTGCTACAAGGAAGAAAAAAACCTCAGTAATTCGGGAAACTGTTGGTTTGTGTGCTTGTATGCTGCGAATGCTGATATGGGGGGTTTTCAAATAGAGGACATATATCTTCAGTATATAAAGAAATCGTTTACCAGTTCAAGTAGCAAAATTTATAGGAAGAATTGAATACATGAATTCGCGTTTTCTAGTTCTCCGTAGTATCGTACACTAGTAAAAAGGATTTTTTTTCCATAGTGTGTTTCTCAGTGCTTGATTGAATCTGAGATCTTTTTAGTTACAACATAATTTTATTCCGAAAAAGACTTTCTATCTATTCATACTATCCAATGGAAGAGTTATCGGTAATCATCCATTTCGGATTATAGTTTCTCCAGATTATTCAACATAGGCCAGGGCTCTGATACCTGCATCTCACTTTGCTGCACCTTAGTTTGCTGGAAATCGAACCTATTAGGCCTGATTCTTACGATAAACTTGCTATGCCTCCAGGCTAGTCCAATTAACTTTAATCAAAACACACTGATAAATAGATTCAAGGGGGACAATATCCCTTAATTTTATATTTTCATAAAAGTAACTTCAAACGTATGTCTTTGAAAAATGAGTTTTTCCAATTAATTAAGGTTGTAACTCCGGTAAAATTAAGGTTAATTCATAGTCAGTTTCCTGAAACCCCGATTATGGCCCAATTTGTTTTATTGAGAATTAAAATCACTGCAATCTTCTTTTCAACTTACGAAGAAAATAATTTTGTATTATCAGTCCAACACCTCGACCACTCCTTGGGATAACTGCGTTAGCTTGTGGATCACTTTTGCTCGTCATGCTGGAAACTTGACTCTAATCTCCATGTGGTTCCTTTCATGCACAGCATTTTGCAACCACAGAAAAAATAATTATCTCAGATCTAGCCCCTTTACCACACTTACCATATTGACGCACGAAATAAAAATGCTTAAATCTCCGGTATCATTGACTTTAAACCGATCTTTTTATCAACAGCATCACCAGTAGTAGTTCATCTTCAGTTAGATACCAATTTTGTAATTTTTACAAACTTTCAGCCTGCGAAGACATGGACGCCAACAAAGTTCCAATCAAAGCGGCGGTGCTGTACTGTAGGTGAACAGAGCAGAAGTCGAAAAAAGAGAAAATTGTCAGCTCACTTTGATATATGACCATTTCATTTAACATTATTACTACTTCTCTATTAAAATCTGGATCAATATGCGTATATCCACCCTTTTTAAAGTCCGTAAATGCCTCTATAGAGTAAATATACAATAACCAAACACGTAAATAATTGACAACCATTCCGGAATACAAATCATGTTTCTTAACTAAAAAAAGAGTGAAGTAGCGCTAAGTAGCGTTTCAGCATTAACATTTACTTACAACAAATACACATTTCAGGAACTAAAGTGGAAGTCTTGACTTGGAATTTGGGTATTTGAATAATAATTTCGAAACACTAGATTCATAACCGGCCATGTCTCATAATCCTGTGGTAAGACAGGAAGAGTTGAAAATTCAATATATGCCACGAAATAATTTTGAAATGATATACGAAAATACAACTTTACCAGAACCTGGTAAGCAAATTATAGATCAAATTCATTAATCTATATGGTCTTTACTCGAAATATATCCATCTTTGGAGATGCCAGTACCCCTCTGTCTCTCTCTATGTATCTATCTATCTATCTATCTATCTATCTGTCTGTCTATCTGTCTGTCTATCTACCTATCTATCTACCTATCTATCTGTCATTCTCATACATCGATGGAACATTTATTATATCTAATTCCTGCTATTTATGGGGAGTCCACCGAAACTATGTGTATTTCTTCAAAATTCGCATTATTTATTTAACTGTTTGGAACAATATATTTTTGAGATCAGTGATAGTTAAACGAAGAGGTATATTTTAACCAAAAGCCACTTCTTGTTTGCTACTTACTACAAATCTATCGAAAGAAATATGACACGAGTGTAGGTTCCAATTGTGAGTTTAAAAGTGTGTTGGCAGTTTTAAATTTATGGGAACTAAAACATATGATAAAAAGTAAAAGGGCTCAAATACTTGATGTAAAAGTAGCAAATTGCAGTCTGAAGCAAAAAATCTGTCAATAGACACTTTTAATTAGTCCATAGAGATAACGTCATGATTCATTATTTACTGCTTTCTTTACACAGAATTGCGTTTGTGTCATTTTATTTCGGCTCGTTATATCCATATGGACTAATTGATGAGAAATATTTCTAGGTCGGAATGGTGTTAGTCTTATTTGGCTCTTTATTATGACACTGTTCCTATTGAGACGAAAATAAACTGAATATATGATTGTGAGCTATGAAAGTTAATCACTTGTAAGAAAAACTACCTATAATTACCGCAAAAAGATAGGTATAGAATACTTGAAATTATCGATGTAATAGGTCGTATCACCTCCCACACCCTTTTGAATATGATCATCAACAACCAATTAAGAGTGACTACATTCAAGCGACATATAAGCCAAAGAACTATATTAACTAATATACAAAATATTACACATAAAAATAAACATCAAACTTAATTAGAAGCAGAAGAATATTTGGTAACAGCTCTGGTTCCTTCGGAAACAGCGTGTTTAGCCAATTCACCTGGTAAGATCAATCTAACAGCAGTTTGAATTTCTCTAGCAGAGATGGTAGATTTTTTGTTGTAAGCGGCTAATTTGGAAGCCTCACCAGCAATTCTTTCGAAGATGTCGTTAACGAAAGAGTTCATGATAGACATAGCTTTTTGAGAAATACCAGTATCTGGATGAGTTTGTTTTAAAACCTTGTAAATATAAGAAGAGTAAGTTTCTTTTCTGGTTTTAGTTCTCTTCTTAGTGTCAGTGGAAGCAGTTTTTTTAGCAGCAGGTTTCTTTTCAGCTGGAGCTTTGGAGGCAGGTTTCTTTTCAGCTTTTGGGGCCATTTTTGATTAATGTATTTATTATAATTGAAAGGGAGAAAAAAAGAGAAAACGAGAAACGAGAAAAACCTAACCTTTTATAATGATCAATTGACAAATAAAAACAATCACGATATTTGTTATCTATCAGAGAAATATATTATACGCATTTTTGTTTACACTCAAAGATAATCACTCGTGACGCGGCTCCTGATACATTCCTACAAGTACGCACATCAGGACAAGAAATACTGATACAAGGGCAACACGCGGAATAATATTTACGCATCCATAGGCGTAAATGTCAGCGAGGAGCGATTTAGGAGACTGTCGCGGAAACCTGGAGTAAATTCAGAGTAAACACAGCTACGTGGAATTTTGTCTTATCGTGACAGGATATTGGTAGCCATGTTTTGTTTTCTAGCACTTATATAAATCAAGCTACGGACGGATGTTTGAAATTTTTTTTATTTTAAATAACTAACAAAAAATGTCCGGAGGAAAAGGAAAAGCTTCAACAAGTGAAAAGGCTTCAACTAGTAGATCATCTAAAGCAGGGTTAACTTTCCCAGTTGGAAGAGTTCACAGATTATTGAGAAAAGGTAACTATGCACAAAGAGTTGGTTCTGGTGCTCCAGTTTACTTAACCTCTGTTTTGGAATATTTATCAGCTGAAATCTTAGAATTGGCTGGTAACGCTGCTAGAGATAACAAGAAATCTAGAATCATTCCAAGACATTTACAATTAGCCATCAGAAATGATGAAGAATTAAATAAATTATTGGGAGATGTGACTATTGCTCAAGGTGGTGTCTTGCCAAACATCCATCAAAACTTGTTACCAAAGAAGTCTGGTAAGAAGGAATCTCAAGAATTATAAGTTTCACTATCACAACTTCTAACTTTTGTGTATTATAATGTATATTATTTGGTTTTATTAGAATTTTTAGAATTTTTAGTCTCTTTATTTACTTTATTACTTTACAAATCATGATCGGAGATGGGGGAAATTAAATGATTATCGTTATCAACCGGCGTATAGTAAGTAATGGGGTATGGGTTGAAACCAGTTGGGCTACCCAATCAGATGACATAATATCATTTGTAGGTTTGTGTGCTGCGAATGCAACTATGGTCGCTTGAAGGTACAGGTGTGTAGAAAAAAGAGACTAGCACCACAATTAAGTTTAAGAGAAAGGAGTACATTTCTCGATAAATTTCATATTAATCAAGACGTCAATTGAAGATTGATTTAAAAGATAATAAAAAAAGACAAGGCAGGATAACTATCCTCTGTATACCAAAAGGTATGTGTCCTGCTTATGAATACCTCACATGTAAAGTTCGCAGCACACAACAGATTTCGCATTTCTTGTCCTAACCAGGAAAATCGAATGATAGCCAGTTTTTTTTAGGGTGATACTTCAGTTTTTTCAACTACCTGGATAATAATGTCATTACAATTGAAGCCAAAGTCAAACAAACTCAGAAACATCGGGGTTTCAACTGCGTTAGTAGTTAGTGCCTCATTCATAATCCTTAAGACCTTTCCTCATTTGAAACAGTCTATATGTGAAATTATCACAGGCACAAAACAAGATGATGATCAACAAGATGAAAACGAGCCAGTAGAATTAATATTTGAGACTGAAGAAAAAGAATCTCAACAAGAAGTCAGAGATATTGCAGATGAGAGTATAGTGGATGTAAATGCCTGGTCAGCAGAAGATTTAAAGGGGTGGCTTAACAATGTACGTATATTCAATCTAGATGGCTACTCAAATTTAGGGTTACCAGGAAAATTCTCTCCAATACTAACTGACACAAGAAAGAGATCTACGCTCCCGAAGATGCTAATCATTCTAACCTTGTTTCCCTTGTTAAGTCTGTTCAAGACCCTGCTATCTAATCAAACTTTAATTGAATTAAGCGTCTTCCAATATGTGCTAAAATTACTAGTAATTATACGGAATTTCGTATTGAGAAGATAAGGTTACTAAAAGCGGGATTTAATTACTCATTTGTATTTATTATATGTCTCAATTATAGAATTCAGTCAAACCATTCTCGAATAAATTTCTGGTTAATCCAGTACTTGTATCTCTGATAAATACGAAATTACAACCTATCGAGTTAACGTCTTTATTCCTATATTCATCATCAAACAAGATAAATTCCCCATTTGCAAGCTCCTTTTCCATCTTTAACTCTTTTGCAGCCGCTTTAATATGTCTTGTTTTCGATCCTGTACCCCATTGACTCGAATCAAAATAATCACACAATGGTACACCATCAACTTTTAAATGAGAGATCAATTGCTTGGCGATATTCACGGTTGGTGTCCTACTAGCACTGATGATTTTTACACCATTATCTTTCAATTCTTTAATAATCAGTGGGGCATCTGGATAAAGAGAAAGCTTATAACCATAACTATCTACAATCTGACTTGGCTTGGTGTTTTTGATGGGTAACTCTATATGGACGTCACACCAGCATGGCCATAACGTATAGTCTAAATCGAAAACTACCGCTTTCGGATATTTGTAACTCATTAGAAAGTTAAGAGTCGGGCTTAAGAGCCGATTTTGAAACTTCGAGACAATAAATCAGATGGCAAAAAAGCGTGCGCCATCCCAAATTGAATTTCACATCCTGGCTCTGTCATTTCCTTATCATTTATCAGGGGGCGAAATTAAATATTTAAGGTCGCATAATCTTGCTTACCAACTTCATCGACTTTTCCCCAATTTATTATGAGTGACAACAAGGAAGTAAAGGTTAGAATCAATTACGTCAAAGTATTGTCTCCGGATGACGAGACTATTCAGAGAGAATTGTTTGTCAAGACAGAAAGGTTTAATCCCGTTAAAACTAAACAGGATTTCCTTAATTTATTAGTGGAATGCGGGGCACCTTTTCCATTGGATAAGACTAAGACCCTGCAATATACTTTTGCTAGAAAATCGAAAAAAAGCAAAAGATATATTGCATTAGATTCGGTTGAAGATTTCAAATGTTTACATAGAAGTTTGAACGTGAAGAGTCACATAAAGTTGACCATCAATGATCATACCTCCCCCCCCAAATTACCCCAGAAAGCGGATGAAGCTAAACATAATGAAAATGTTTCCGGATTTTCTAATGCTCTCCCTGAGGTTCCTGCTTCCAAGACCGAATCACCATCTACTACCCCGGAAGGCTTGGATCTTGGTTTATTAGCTGAATTATTGACCGATGTTGCTGGGGATAAATTTAAAGTGATTTTATCAGAGGTGGCTAAGGAATTTTTCCTGTCATTTTCTCCTTTGATGAAGCTAGCAGTAGACCAGGCAAAACATCAATTTAATGAACACGTTTCGAAGAAGTCTGTTATTCATTATGATGTATCTTGTGACAGTTGTACTCCTTCGGAAAATGTCCCTATTAGGGGTACAAGATTCAAGTGTTTGGTTTGTGAAGATTTTGACTTATGTGAAAATTGTGATACTAATTTTCATACTAATGAAATAATCACAGAAAGGCATTCTTATTTACATCCAACAGCAAAGATTGTAGATCCCAAAAACAATAAGGTTAAGAGAGAAGTGGTTGATTCACTTCATTTTGATCAAGCTATTCATTTCAGTGTATTTTGTGATAAATGCGATGATAACAATCCAATAAAAGGACGAAGATTTAAATGTACTGTTTGTCCAAATTTTGACTTGTGTTCGAGATGCTTTTACAGTCACATTCAAAACGAAGAATCTTTAGGTTCCCATAGTTTTCAACATCCCTTCCACGAATTCAGTTCAGGAGGTCAAGAAGTGCAAACCAGACCAAGCGATTTAATTTTGGACATGGACTTGAGTAAGTATTCCTCAGCTTTTGCTGACGCTATTAGACCTGCAATGTTCGGAGGATATACTTCTGTCACTTCTAAATTGGAAAGTCTTGCAGAATATTCAAAAAGATATGAAAAGTTGCTTGAATCCATCAACGAATCTGAAACTTTGGACCAGGATGAAGATTTAAAGTTCACTCTTTTAGAAAGTCTTGTAAGCAGAGGAAAAGAAGTCCAATTTCAGGCTCAGACCCAAACAGAGGTTGAGCCTCAGACGCCAGAAGAAGATGTGATTGAAATTGAGGCACCGGCTGTTAAAAAAGAAGAACACGCTAATGAGATGGAAGAGAAAAGTGCAGATGAAAGTCAAGGTCCAATCCAGGGAAATGTTATTTTGAAAGTCAAGAGATTTGGTCCAGAAGCAAAAATCTTTTCAATTAATTTGGTCAACGAATCGTCTCATTTCTTTCCTGCCGGTGATTTCTTCTTCGAATTTTATGATCAGAATTCAACTGAAACTATCTTGGTCAAGAATGCCAATGGTATTGATTCTTACAAATCAAGATTTTACAATTTGAAAGGTGACATCGAGAAATTCTTTGGTAAGAAAGTCAGAATAAGCTCCAATAATGATGACTTCTGTATGGAAGGTACCTTCGAAGAAAAAGAGTCAGTCTTGCAAATTTTTAGAACCAGAAGTTCTTCATTGTCAAGTGATTGTTCAGGTGGAGGGACCCGGGACAGAAAAATGGAAGTTGTCGAGCTGCAAAATGTTCCCTCATCTAATGAAGTTGAGGATTCTAAGGTGTCCGTAAACATTGCTTTGAAATCCAATGGTATGGCACAAATCACAGTTTTCAACAAATTAGAGAATGCAATTGATTGTTCTGACTTGACCATCGAAGTTTTAAATTTCTTGGGAAACTCAATCTGTAAGGTTTTGGTACACAAAAGACACGGTATTGAACCAAGAAAATCTGCTAAATTCAATATTGCTTTGAATGCTGCTCATTTGAAACACCCATTTAAATTGGTTTTGACCAACGGAGAATTCAAAGCTGTAAGTGATCTATCATTGAAGAATTTATCAGCTGATTTCAGGATTTTTGAGTTAAATAGCACAGCAACCCATGCTAAGGAGTTTGATGTTGAGTATGAGAAGAGTGGCACTGAAGAGGTAAGTGAATCTGACGATATTGAACATTCAGGATCAAAGAGTTCTCTTGGTTCAACTGATTCTATGGTTTTGCCCTCTTTACCTAAAGAATATTCTCCTGAGATCGATTCTAAAAACACCGGATCTGAGAAGCAAGATGAAACAACTAATTGTGATACTGAAAGTGCTACTGATATGGAAGTTGCTAGCCCATTTGAGGGCAAAGATGAGGACATGTTAATTGACATGAGTGACACGGATGATTTCGAATTGGGATCTGATTACGAAGTGTTAACTCCAACCACTTCGAACTATAATTAATCGTTGAATATATTTCGAATTGGATGATGTTATGCAAACGGTGTGTTAGGTATTTGGTTTAGGTTTATATTATTTTTTAGGAAATTTATGTTTTATCGAAAGTGATTTTCTAGTAACGGGAATCTCCAACTTAAGTCCGAGTGAGATGCAGGTATCAGAGCTGCAGTCTATGATTGGGGGAAGCTATGGTTCGAAATCAATGACTCCTGACAACTCTTCCGTTGGATAGTACGAATAGATGAAAAGTCTTTTGGGATAGATTTTATGTTGTAACTAAAATAAACTCAGATACAATTAAGTACCGAGAAACACACTATAGAAAAAGATTCTCTTTACTGATATACAATACTACTAAACCGTAAACGGAGAAATAGGTAACACTTAATTTATGTATTCATCCTATTCCTTCTAAACATTTGGCTCCTCGAACAAGTTGGATAACTACTTCTCTATATACGACATATGTCCTGCATATGAACACCTCACATATTAGTATTCGCAGCACACAAACCAACAGAATTTTTACCAAGAGACAAATTTTATCAAGGAACAAAAGATTTATTCACTAATGACGTCTAAAGATCTGGCACCAGAAAGTGAAGGTATGTAGACTCAAAATACTTTTTTTACTATTTCACTAACGAATCTCTAGAGCAAAAATACAGAATAAAATGTAGGGAATTGAAAAGAAGAATAGATGAAGTTGATCAAAGTAATGGTTTAGTTACATTGGCCATCAATAGAACCAAAAGCTCCATAAGGAGGCTAAAATTGGAGTATGCGATTCTCTTAGAGCGCTTAGAAACTAATGTCATTACATTCCCAGAAGCGTTAGAAGAAATGTCTCCCCCTCCATCTCCTTCTATGGATTTAGAAAGAACGAAAATTTCCAATAAAAGGCAGAAGAAAGCAGCTGCTACAAAGGGTCCTATCAAAGCCCGTGTAAGAGATCCCAATTTACCTAAAAGACCCACTAACGCTTATTTGATATTTTGTGATCTGGAAAAGGAAAGAATCAAACAAGAAACTGGGGACGTCTCTTTATCGTCTGTCACAGATCTAGGAAAAACCTTGGTAGAATCATGGAAGAACCTCGACGATGAAGGAAGAAAGCCATACCAAAAGTTGTACGAGGATGACAAGGAAAGATACAGGAGAGAAATGGAGCTCTATAATAGTGGACAGAAGGTATCAATCAATGATAATATTGTAGAGCCAGGAGATAAAGATGGAGATTCACACGCAGATGGGGAAGGGGATGCAGATGGGGAAGTAGATTTGGAAGTAGATATGGAAATAGGTGGTGAAATGGATATCAATGACCAAAATGACGATGATGCTACTAGTAATCAAATGGATGACGATGATGAAAATGACAATGATATTGAAAATGAAAATGATGACGAAAATGACTCCAAGAATTTCATAAATACAGCTGATGAACCGTTTTCTGAACCTGCATCGGAACCTCAGTCTGAGCCCCAATCTGAGCCTCCTTCGGAATTTTGAAGGATTGAGGAATAATACTCAGTTTTCTATATTTTTATGTACAACTAAATCTATTACATATGTCTCTTCTTCTTCGAATGATAATATCCATTTTCATCTCTTGTGTGTTTTCTCTTTTCTCTTGATCTGGAATGTTTGTTCATCTTTCTTCTTGCACTGATTTCTGGGTTAGAGATGGCCATTTGTGCTCTCTTCGATCTTCTTTCTTGTCTTCTTAAAGAAATTGACTTTTGCACTTGGGCGTATAATTCAGTGTATTGACTTCCCCCTAATTTCTTTTCGATAACTTGAAGACATTCAGAGGCAAGTTCTACTAAATCTTCTGAAACTCCCGAATTTGATTGGGGATCAGAGTAATTGAATAAAGCATGAATAAGTTTTTCAGCAGTTGAAGCGAGGAGATCTCCATTGAACATTTGAATCAACATTGCAGCTAATTTGATTGCGGTCTTCTTGGAAGTCAAGGAATTATTAAGTTCTTGCCTTATAATACCACACGCTCTATTAGCTAGAAATTCACAGGCTAGATTATATGTAACTTGGTGATCAGGTTTGGTTTCATCTTGTCCTTGCCCGATGAATTTGGTATCATTTTTAACCCATATAGAAGCAATCATGATCAAACCTTTAATGGCTTGATTTCCTAAATCTTCAGTTAAAGCAGGGGCACTGATCTGATGTAATAATCTATAAGCAATTGTTTGAACCTCATAATCAGTTACATGAAACTTGCAATTAGTAAGATTTGATACCAAAACACAGACCAACCTAGAAGCACTTAATCTGACCCAAGAATGTGGAAAAAGCAAGGTATTCATTATCATTTTCCATGTATTTTCGTAATTTTGACTAACAATGTTTTCTCTTTCTCCCTGACAAATGGTAGCGAACACATTAAGACCAGTATAAACCAACTGCCACTCTACTTCTTTATCTTCGTCAACATTATCTTGACTTTGTCTACTGGAAAGTTCAAATATATGGTTTAAATTTTTCAAAGCTAAAGCGTCTAATTCTTCGTTCTTATGAGTTTTGAATTCAGTAACATATACCTTATAAACACTCATGGCACATCTCGTGAGAGCTGCATTTTGATCCTGTTTCAACCAAGCCTCCAAGTATTGTTCCATATATTGGAGACTTGATTCACTTGATTTTTTCATGATATTTTGTAAAATTAAAGATGTCATTTCTCTGCATCTATTTGAATCGTCATTAACTAAGATATTAGATAAAGCAACAAAGAACGAGAGAGACACCTTATTTAACAAGTCATTTCCTCCTTTACTAACAATAGAATTGATTAACTCTAAAACTGATAGTCTTCCTTCCTGAGTTGGATAACTCAAATTATTAACCATGAATTTGAACTGTTTCTCCAATTTTCCTCTACCTTGATCATATTCCATTAGAAATTGGAAATATATACTTCTGGCCATATCTCTAATTTCTCTATTGTGATTTACCACCATGATCTTAGATATAGAATGCATTACATCGTAAACTTCTGGTAACATGATATTTTGAGCAACAACAGACTTCAAGAAATTGAAAGCCAAACCTTGTGTTTTGGGTTCTTCCAAATCTGGCAAAACTCTTTCCAATACATAACTGATGGAACTATCTTTGAGGGTGATTTCGGATCGGTGCCTGAGCAAAGTAGCTAATAATCTGAGACTTGCTTGACATACCTCATTGATGGTGCTAGGACTATCCTTTATAAAAGTCAATGCTTTTCTAGCACATCTCTTAAAAACCCGATTAGTCTTTTCAGAAAACTCCAATTGTACGATTGTATGGAGTAATCTTAAACAAGTCGCAATCAAACCTTCATGATCTGAGTTTAAACCTTCTTCTAACAATGGCACAAATTGGTCCATATTTCCAGCCGTTAACAATGAAGGGTGTCTTGAAATAGCAGCACGAAGAAGTTCGAAGGAGAATTTTTGCAAAGTGAAACGATACTGGTTGAAGTCAATTTGTGTTTTCAATGGTCTGGCATTGATCTTTATCAAAAAGTGATCTTCAGAATTATCGTTGTTATATTTATCATTTATCTTTTGATTCTTACGTTCTTTAGAACCGTCAACAGTGTCATCTTCAACTATTCCGTTCGATTGTTTATTGATTTGAAAACTCAAAATCAAAATATTCCTAGAGTTTGATTCTTCATTATGATTCAAACCCAATGCCAATCTTCTTAATAGTTCATCCAATTTATTTTGAACTCTCAATGAGATACGTTCTTGAAGAATCAACTTAACTGGTTCAACTACCTTATTAAATTCAGATAATGAAATGTTGCTAGTCAAAATTTCACCAGAATCATTACTTTTTTTATGTTTGACCTCTTTCATCTTACTTGTATAACCCTCAGCATCTTTTTCTTGACCAGCAGCACCAAATATATCTTCCATGATGATTCCCATGATCAACTCGATAGATTCATCAAGATCACCATGGCTTAATAAATCTTTAATCGAAACTAACAATGAATGTAAAGTGAAACTCAAAACATGTATTTGAGACCCTCTAGTCAATGCTCCTTTTAATTCTTGCACTAAGAATTTCAAATATTTAGCACCTAAACTAGTGGCAATATTACAAAGTGACTTTCTTGAAGCATCTCTCAATTCCTCAGACCTTGACCTTAAAACTTGACAAGTTGAAGTTAACAATCCAGGAAGTTGCTCATCGACTTTTGACTCAGATATGGATTTGACAAGATTCACCAAAGCTTCAGATAATGTAATTCTACTAACAATAGTCTCATCATTACGTTCATTCAATATCTTTTGTAAAGCTGGAGCAATGTCTTTGAGAATAAATGAATCAACAATTTCACTATCATTGGGGAAGTCTTTCAAAACATCAAAGGAGGGCATTTCCTCATAAGTACGTCTTGCATCAATAGCAGCAAAAAGAGATTTCGAAACTGCAACAACAACACTTACGTTTGTTTTGAGGTTTGTAGCATCACTAACTCTTAATTTGGCCACATATCTTTTGAAGAACGACTTGAATTGATTCCAAGAAACGTTTCTTAACAACAATCCCAATGTATTAACAGCTTCCGCTGCAACATTTCTAAGTTTCTCTTCTAGATTGAAAGCATAATTTTCAATAAGGGGAAGAATATAATGAGAAATTGAAGCGGAATTCAAAGACTCCCTCAACAATGCAGCCCTCCTCACAGCTCTTTGACGACGATGAACTTGAATATGATTAATGTTACTGAAGAAACTAGCCTCCTCATCATCTTCATAGAGCAAGACTTTCATATCGTCGAGATCAGTGAAATTTTTAGAGTGCTTGATACAATATGACAACACATTCACATATTCAGTTTGGATAACTTCTACTTTTAACTTCAAACCTTCCCTAATATCAGGAAGAACGATGCTCTTTAAAATAGTGATATAAGGTAAAGCAGATATTTCATCAATATTAGAATAACCGTCAACAAATCTATTCAATATATATCCAGCATTCGTTCTGATAACCAATTCTTCTTCGTCATTGAGGAAAAACAAGACCGAATATATAATGGGGATCCATTGAATAGGAGTGAATTCCTTGTAAAGGGACTCATTGACTTCTTTATAAGTTGTCAACACAATATCATAATTAGGTTCTCCAAGTCTACCACCACTGTTGGTGGAGTAAGAATTGAGGCCCTCTAAGATTCTTGCAACCACAGAGAACTGATCGAATTTAGCACCAATAGATTTGAATACTTGAACTAAATTAGACCTGATAGATTTTTCGGTGTAAATCTTGAGACTTTTGGAGAAAATTATGAAATACTCGTTGAATTCATCAAAGGTCAAGTTACAATCATTTATCAATATCGATAATGACAACAAGATTTTTTCTCTTTCTGATGCAGAAATCTTATTAGCAGGCTTATTGAAAACAATAGATAAGGAATCAATTAAAGAATTTCTTGTAAGATCATTAGTAATGAAATCAGCATCTATCAAAAGAAGTAAAATTGTAACAGATTTACCAATTATATCAGAGTCTAAAGTCGACGTTATAATGGATGGTAAACTTTTTAACAAACTTTCGACTAATAATGCCAATAATACAAAAAAATCACCATTTTCATCAGCGAAGGAACTTTCCAAACAATCGATAGCGAAACTCAAAACAACAGACAAAACAGATTCCTTAGCTTTCCCATTCGTGATCAATGAGATAATTGATTTAGCAGGATTTAAATCATCAATTAATAAGAATTTATTAATATTAGGTAGTTTGATCCAACTAACCAAAATATTCAACAATGAAGAAGGCTGTTGTAAATTTTCTTTATCGAAATTGACCAATCTTGGTCTGATAATATGGTCATAGATTCTTTGTAAGTAAATGTCCCAATCGAAAGTTTTATCGAAGAGCTTGAAAAGCTGGTTGAGACATCTCATACCCAATTGACGAATTCTTTTAGAAACCTTAAGTTGAACTATATCTTCAGATTCTTTTAGATCATCAACAGCATCATCGTCATCATCGTCTTCCTCCTCACCAGTGAAAGAGTTTTGAGCACCAGAGTCAATTTTCTTTTGAGCAACAGCCATGGAGTAAATCAAAGGATTTATCGAGGTTGTTAAAGCAGCGGTGAAATTATACCCCAAAACATCATATAATTCATATAAGAGGGTCACAAACCCGTTTATTTTATTGAGGTTGTCATAATTACTATCATCAACTTCATTGAGATTTTGATAACCAATCTTTTCGTAACCTAATCTCAAGAACTCAGTTATTTGCTCTTGAGTCAAACTTGGCAAGACATTAATCACAGCGTTCTTTTTAGAAACCTGACTATTACTTCTAGTGCTTCCCTGAACCCTTCCGAATAAAATTCTCAAAATCAATGGCATTAAGACTTCCAAATCTTGCGATTCAATAGAAGAATCCAGATCACTGGTAAGAAACTTGGTCAATTCATCCTTGAAAAGAGTGTCATCTAGCAAATTTTTCAAGTTGTCTTTGTACTTATTGATAGCTGGGCTCTTGAAATTCAAAATAACATCTAAAGCTAATTTTTGGGCCTGAAGTCTTTGACTGGACAAATTATTTAACGATTCTTCATATAAAGCTTCACTATCTGGGATGGATTTCAAAGATTTAAACTTGGAAAATACAGATAAAAGCAAATTTCTATCTTTAAGAGTCCAACCCTTCGTCAATTCTTTATTCAATACGAAAGGAACTAATTCAGTACTGTGAGATCTTGCAAGTTCTGGCACTCTTGTCAAAGCGTCAACACACAAGTTCCTCATCCTATCCTCATACAGAAGAAAACCCGCTGAAACCTCACATGCATCTAACAAATAGGATACCGGTTTTCTATAAGGTTCATAAGAATTTCCCAACGCAGTATTGAAAGTTGTGGTGATTCTTTCATCATTGAATACTAATTCAACTTCTTCATTATCAAGCTGGTCAATAACCATGTCTTCATCGTCAGTGGTTATAAAAGTGTTTTTTTGGTTAGCAAAATCTATAGTTAAAAATTTGAGGAATAACTCCCATAAGTAGGTCTCACATAAATAACTTATTCTAGGTAAACTTTCAAAAACCACCTCCCAACAAGGTTGGAATTTATTGCTCATGAAACCAAACATAAAATATGACAAGGTCTTGCAATTCAAATCTGTTTTTTGGTCCATTTGTAGGAAGTCATTAACCAACAGTCTGACTCTTAATTGTATATCTCTTCCAGTACTGATTGTTAAAGGAATAGTTTCAATAGCTTTTATAGAATCAATGAATTTAGGACATTCTTTAGCACTATTTTTCAAAATTTTACTTATGAATGTAATAGAACTGATTCTTAAAGAATTATCGTTTGTACACAAATTATCAGAAGCAGAAGAGATCAAAAAAGTCAAATCATCATCTTCAAATTCTACCTTTTTCTCCGACAATACCTGGGAGTAAGCGTCTAAGAAATTAGATGATTTCTTTAGTTCATTGAAGTTGTTCGATAAAAAAGTCAAAATACTGCTATCAACAGTTGTAAATTGTAGTATTTTTCCTGAGAGATCAGCCGCAAACAACGACTCTAACGGAAGACCCTCAAGGAAACTAATAACAGAAGAAGATAAGTGATTGTTCTCAGCGTTGGGCTTGATTAAATTTAATTTCCAGAAAATTCCTCTCAAGTTGGCGTATTCAGTGATACTAAGATCAATTGACGAAGACAATGCACTTTGTACATCAGCAGGAACTATTACAGGAAATTGTGGATTCTTCGATATGAAAAACGACAACTGTTTCAAAAAAGCCTCGTTATTTGGAGATCTATTTAAGAAATCTTGAAGTTGATTAGCAAGGCCAAGGTTCATTATGTTCTTTTCACAGATCCTGAGCGATGAATCGATAAATGGCACAAAGTTAGATCCTTTGTCATATTGAGTTAAAAAGGAACATATTTTTTTGAAATGCTTATTCAAGGTCACAATTTCACAATTTCTTACTAAAAGGGAAAGACAAAATAATAGTGAATCTATGTTTTTGACAGGCATCTTTTCGAGTTTATCACATACCCCTAATAAGGTGTTTACTAAAAGCTCCCATTGTGTGGTCTTTTTACCAGATTCAAAGAACACCAACGCCACCAATAATTCCACGATTTGACTGAAGTTTTCAACCTCTTCGCCTTGCATGTCTATAAAATCATTGATTTGATTCAAAGTTGCAGTTAGAAAAGGTTCAATAGTTTTAGTAGATCCATGAGAAAAGATGTTGGATAATACACCAGATATGATTATGTTAGAATCCAAGTCCATGAAGCTGATTTCAATCAACTTTTTGTACATCACAAGTCCTTTAGAATGGAAAGCACCTTTGGTAGAAGTTATGGCTTCCGAAAATAATACAATCAATGAATCTTTAAATGTAACATTATCTCGAATAAGGGCAGAATTCTGAATGAATAAGTACCTGGCAAGCTCAGATAATTGACTCTGCTTCATTTTTTTGATCAAGAACGAGGAGGCCTCTGAACAAAATCTGGAAATATATTGCTGTTTCTTCAACGATAAGATTGGCAATATAATATCAAAGGTAAGTTTGTAATGATCTGCCAAGGAATTAGACAAATATTTGAAGATAAATGTGATACAATTAAAGGTCCATTCCAACAAATTGGAAGCGTTCACATTGTTTTGTAATTCATTAGCCTTGATCTCCAATGCAATCTTAGTAAGAAGTTTCAAAGTTTTTGGATAATACGACATGAAATCAGGACCTAAATCATGCACAAATTGAGACGTTAGCTCTAATAATGGCTGGACTGAATGCGGATCATGGTTTTCTAAATGCAGATATAATGAATCGAAAATCTTCTGTTGATGGTAAATCAATTGAGGCAAAGATTGAGTATAATTTCTAATTTCATAGACTAGCTGAGTGAAATTCCCACTCAAATTAACTTCCAGCCAATGTTCTAGGGTGGATATGAAATGGGATGAATTTTCTGCAACTTCATCATAAACTCTTGTGTTTAAATTTAAAGTTGGCTCAATTTTGGTATCATCAATTCTATCTTTGAAGGATTTGAAAGCAAACTTTTTGGAGGACTGAGTTAGCTTTCTAGTTGGTTTAGCTACTTTATTAGCCCTTCCTCTGGAGTTGGCTGTTTTACTGTTCTTTGTAGTAGCAACCATATGTAATTAATGAAATGCTTTTCGATACAGTTTAATAACCAGATGAGATGCTCATCACAAAAAAAAATAGACCCGCGCATTTCCTGCATCTATATGTTCCACGATTAGGCGCCAAATAATTTCTCCATATCACATAATTTAATCGAGGGTATAAAAATCGGAAAATGCTAGATGACGCCGACACAACTCCACTATTGGATGGTACCAATGGGGATAATCCATATGCCAACGACAAACGAACGAATTTTGCAAAAGCAACAAGTTCAAGCACCAAAAACCCACACCCCCAGACGAAAATAGATAAAAAGAGTAAAGGAAATGCATCATCTAAAATAGGACTCCAAAGGACCAGTAGGACATCACAAAAGATGAAACTTCTACCGGATAGTCCATATGGTGGTGGCAGTGTCAAGAGTATAGACGCATCCGATAGCGTAGATACAGGGAAAGTATATACTCAAGTTGGTAAGATTACAGATGTACCAGCACGAAAGGACGCTGAAACTTTAGGGAGAGTTCACAGGGACTTATTACCACGTGTTACTGCATATTGTACGAGTGGGTCTTATAAAATGAAAGATTTAATGAGATGGCTCAAAGACCGTAAGAGAATCCACAATACCAATGTCAAGCTATTTGACGATGTACTTTATACGCCATTCATGTATAAGGATTGGAGAAATGACGAAGACCAATATAAGCCAATCAGATTAGCAGATGAAGGGGGGGAAATCGATTTTGGAAAGAGAAATGAATTATTTATATTTGAATATGGTGTGGTTGTTTTATGGGGGTATTCAATCCGAGAGGAGCAGAGTTTTTTAACAGATCTTTCGAATTTTGAGAATGAAAAATTAAGTAACGAAGATATTCAAATCGAAGAATTCAATTATTATATTACACACTCGTATCAACCAAGAATTTATAATGACTTCATTACATTGAGTGACGATTCAAATTATATGCTTAAATTAAGTATTAGTCATGCTATTTCCCAATCGGTTAAAATATCCTTATTTGAAGAATTGGTTAATAATACAATTGAAGATACACAGGACATCCCGCAACAAATTGCTGCAACGGGTAAAGTTGAAATGAATAGAAATGAAATCATGAAATCCATTGGAGAATTATTCATTCTAAGAATAAATATCAATTTACATGGATCAGTGTTGGATTCTCCAGAATTAATGTGGGTCGAGCCACAACTAGAACCAATTTATCAAGCTACGAGGGGATATTTAGAAATCAATGAAAGAGTAGAATTATTGAATCAAAGATTAGAGGTTATTAGTGATTTGCTACAAATGTTAAAGGAGCAATTAGGTCACACTCACGAAAAGAATCTCGAGTACATTGTTATACTATTGGTAGGAATTGAGGTATTTGTGAGTCTTATAAATATAGTCGTGGACATTTTTACGTATTGAAGAAGTGGGGATTGCTCGATTATGTCTAAGACAATGTTACAGGTTAAACGAAGAATAGACAAACGGCAACCGAAATTTCTATGTAGTACGTAGTTCGAGATAGTGGGGTGCATATTTTATGAAATCTAAGAAATAGCGGCTTAATGTCTCAAGGTACATAATATAAAATATTACACTTGCTCCGAATCTAATTACAATTGTGAAACATGCTATGTGGCAAGTGATTCTTGACGAGAAAAGGAAAAGATGGGGATGCCAGAATGACGTGCATAGAGGCAAACAATTATAACTAACGGGTGATCTAGGTTTATGCAAGGGGTAAATCGCTTACATAGGAGGCAAGTCAGAAAATTAGCAATCGAAAAGCGGAAACCTGCAAAAACACAGTTGCTCTCGAATCGATTTGTCTGAGACACACATATGTTTTTTTTGCGGCTTATACAACTAGCCGCAAATCAGTTGCTGCGAGAAAGCAATTTTCCACTAGATTTCCTCACTTGCCACGAAGAGTTTGAAAACATTTTTTTAATCAGCCCCCTCCCACTTTCATCATCCACAAAATTTTAAAATTTAATGTATTCTTACCTTTTGGCCCTTAAATATATACAGAGATAATCATAGTACAGCTTATTACCTTAATCATATATCAACACTTATCAACTTGTGCAAAAGCTTAAGAAATACAAAACTTATTGTAGAAAATGGGAGACTATCAGTCCCACTTAGTAAGAACATCCTCTTTGGATCCGGACTTCATTCGAAACAATTTAAGCGTTGTAAATTCTCCAGTTAAACTAATGTTCGAAAAGGATACTAATGAAATGACCCAGAATTGGACAGATGAAGAAATCAAAGCACAGCGTCGACTTGTAAAATTCGATTTCGTTAGGCTAGGTCCATCTGATTATTTGGTTAAATTTAAACCTATTCCAAAATCGGAATTCACTAATGATGCAGCTATTATATCATGTATCTTCTGGAAAGAGAAAGAGCTAAACATAGTCACTTCAGTGGACGTAATCCTATTATTGGAATATTTAATACAACAGAGTTTTTCTATTGAAGAAAAAAACCGTATTAGAAGAAACTTACAAAGTTTGAGGCCTTTAACAATATCCAGGGCAAATAAGAATTATCAGAGGTTTTTCCAATTACTAATGTCTATGGAAGATCCAAGACCTAGAAATATCGAAAAGGATCTAAAAGTTTTCAGATGGACAGATCTATATAAGGCTTTGAATAAGGTCGTATCCAAATATTCATCAAGTCTAGCAGGTGGTCGTCCAACGGAAACAAGAACCACTTTTCAAGATGAAACGGGAATGGATGGAGATGACACTAAAAAAATAACGACAACAACGACAACTACCATATATCCCGAGTCAAATATCCCGTCGAGTACAACTACGACAGTAACTTCAAGTCCAACTCTACATAAAGAAAGTTCAGAGGCCAATCAAAATGGTAATCATAATGGGGACCAGACTTCATTTTTACCATACGAAAGATTAAAAGTGATGAAGAAAAAAACCGGTAATAACGCTCCTAATAATAATCATAATAATTTGTATTCTAGCAATAATCTCCAGACCAAGCATAAGGTATATCAAGATGGTATAGCACCTTTAGATCCAGTTCCTTTGAAACAACCTCATAAGGGTACTCAAACACCACCATACTTGCCCCCGATACCTCAAGGTAAACCAGCATCGATTAATAATGATTATCGGTCGAGTTTGCTGAGTGGAGTTCCTGAGAGTCACCAATTTATAAACCCGGTTTCCGCGAACTTAAATGAGAAGCGACCAAATGTGGCGAGAGGTGCGGCAAAGGAATTGGCACCAGCCACGAGAGGCGATGGAGGTATAGAAAGTATGCCAGGTAACCAAAATGCTCAAGGTGGCCAAAGTGCCATTTCAAATTCTGAAAGTTTCAGTAGTGGATCCAACAGTAATCCCTCAACAAAGATGGAAGTAGATTCTGAAGCTTCGAGTACAGAAGAATCTGCTGGATCATCTAGTACTTATGGGGTAACGTCTTCTGACGACCAAAGTGAAGAAAAGCTGGCAGCTAATCTGAAGAACTCAAATTCTGCTGACGATAATGAATACATGAAAGATGATAAAATGTTCATAACTGGTGAAGAAGGTAAGTCTGATGATAATGGCTCCTCTATCATGGTCCTCTCTGGATCTACTAATGGGGATATTGGCTCTGGTACTTCCAACTCAAGGTCTGATGATAAATTAGTATCTTCAGGATCCGGTTCAGGATCCGGATCTGGAATAGTATCTGGATCGGGCTCAAGAGGAATAAAAAGTAATATCACTGGTAATACAGGTTCAGGGTCAGAATTATTCAGTAACTATAAGAAAGGCAAGACATCCAATCAAGGCACTAGTTATACCAGTGTAGATAATCTTGCACCCGATAAAGAAGCATTTAACAACTCAAAAGCAGCAACCACTAATATTGACGGCCCTTCTAATGGAACTAATCCTGGTAGCGAGTCATTCAATAATATTAACAGGTTTGCTCAAGATCAAAGTGATAGAATTTTTGGTATGCATAATCATAATCATCAACAACCATCAAATAACTTACCTAAAAGGGAACAGCCATATTACCAATACCCTGATACTTCTCAAATACATTATATGAAGATCCCTCCAATTAAAGGCAAACCTGCACCAGTCACCACCAAAAATCTAAATGATATCCAATCTTCGACTAAATCACAACAAGGCGTAAAGCTTCCATCCTTAGAGGAATATTTTACCACAGCTAATCCCAATAAAGCAGAACTGAGTGTCAAATTACCACCAATCATCAACAATCCCAAGACAAAGAAAGATAGCTTTTCGGATATGGGAGATCCCCAAAAATTGGTGCAGTACAGCAAGAATCCGAATAATGAATCCAAATCACATAATTGGTGACTTAACATCACCCAATAATTTTATTTTGTACGAGAGATGTATTATAGACCATAGTGAAATTCTTAAATATTGTATATTTATATATTGAAATTTTTTGTACTTTCAATAGAAGAATTCTTAGAAGTAATATTAACGTAATTCAAATAATCTGTAGCTTTGTGCTGGAAGGTTTTTAGAGACTTATTCATATCATCAGTTGGGACTTCTGGGATCTTGAAATTTATGTCTGATTGAATCAAAATGTTTCTTGGTCCTAACACCTTGACAAAATCCTGATTTCCAACCAAAAAGTTCGTGGATTCCTGAGACAATATCCCGAAGAATTTGAATAATGGATCAATATATGGTCGATAAGTCGAAAACCAAAGTCCAGATTTTGATGTTTTTTTCTCAATAGTTTTAGCATCTGTGGGCACAGGAATAGCCGATTTGTACTTAATTATACAATTTTGTAAATCATAAGAGCCATTAACTGTAACTGCCAACAAGTTTTTTTTATTAATTATGATTTCTTCACTTTCTACAAGATTTATATTGTATATGCCTCCCTTTCCTGTTACACCCACCTGACCCCTCCCGGTAATTATACTGTAGTTATATTTGTACCAGTTGAAGAGCCCAGTCTTGGTACCATATGGAAGTTTCAATGACCTAGCGAGTTTTCTCGAGATTGTTCTAGGAATCATATACATTCTCTTAATGAGTGAATCTCCCACGTAAAAATGGGGTGCATTGAAGACAGCCCAATCATTAGTTCCATCTAAATTCAACAATGAAATGGCTTTATTGTTTGTAGCTTTTGAGAATTTAAACCAATTGGACGAGTTTGATGTTAATAATAATGAAATTTTAGAGGTAGACATAAGTTTTTGGTAACCCCAGGAGGCTAGGCTATGGGTAAGGGTCGAAGTAGACAATCCAGAAATGCCAAATATTGATATTAATGAGCCACGTTTCATATATATCGGGACAGATGGTGGTAATTCTACTGAAACAACGGTATTATCTATGGGAATAAGATTTGGGGCATCGGAGACCGAATTCAGGTTAAGTTTATTGACATTTTGAATATTTTCGTTGGTGGTAATTGTTTTGTTTTGGGATTTAACGGGATTGGTTAAGGTCGAGATACTGATGGATCTACAGGCACGATAGTTACCTAGGAGTTTAGACATTGTTGGTGGTGGGTGAGATGCGAGGTCGATTTCGTATGGTCAGAATTTTGCACGTACTGTATAATGCACTACAGTAAATAATGTACGCTATAATGAACAATATCTATATTCTCAAGAAGGCTTCTTTATAAACTCTGCTGTACATAATGCATTATTATATACTCCACCTTAAGTATCATTGCATATTTTTTCGCCAAAAATACAAACAATTACGCTTACTCTGTATATAAATAAACCTACGTACACGATATAAATAGTCAAATCCAATGATAGCTAGACTTGATCTTTGTTACTCAAAAACTTTTCATCGAACTTGGCTTGGTCCTCTTGCATTTTTTTATCAGCCCATTTTCTCAACCTTTCACCGTATTTCAAACAGAAAAGTGGAAATGGAATACCCAAAGCAAACCCGATAAAAGCAGACATGGTATTTCCCCAGCCATATCCTAGACGGTCGTACATTTGGTTAGCAAATAGTGGAAAGCTGAATCCAAAAAGTGATCTGAACATAGCAGCAGCTGCTACAGAACTAGCACTGAATCTAGGATTCATATCAATCAAATAATTTTGAATTGTCTGGAACACGGCAATAAAAGAAAATGCAAAAATACCCGATCCAAACGCCGGTGCTATCCAATGCAATTTGTATTGCACTGACCATCCATATAAAATCAATCCAGCAGGTAATCCAATTCCGGAGAAAAGCAAGCAAGGTAGCCGGAATTCAGGTTTAGATACGCCATTGTTTTCAGCTGTAAGCTTGTCGTAAAAATGTTGGACCAATATAGTAAATGCAATAGTTCCTAGTACATAGCCTATACCCATGGGTACAAACATAAGAGCGGAAATCTCTACCGAAAAGCCATAGTTCCCCTGGAAGACTCTTGGAAAAGTAACAAGCATAAGATACATGAACCCATATACAAAAGCCATAAATGACCCCAAACCAATAACCATAGGATGATACGATAAAAGTTTAATCGGACGTAACATAGTATGTTTGATTAACTGAAATCTTGGAACGTTATCTGTTAATTCAAAAATAGTATGAAGGTTTTCATTCCCGGTTTCTTTCCTAAGATATTGTGCCTTACGTAGTAATAATTTAGGAGCATATGTTTCTTTGAAAAAAATAGATCCTAGAACGGCCACCACGCCATTTAAAATAGAGAGAATGTAGAAGCACCATCTCCAATTAAGATTTTGAACCACAAAGCCCGATATTATGGGGGAAAGTACTGGGCCTAAAGAAGGGGAAATGGAGTAAAAAGCCATGGCTTTATTCCTCGTTTTATCGTCGTATAAGTCAGCGAGAGTTCCAGCCCCAACATTTAAAGCAGCGCAGCCACCCAAACCTCCAAAGAACCTTAATATACATAATTGAGTAGTATTGGTAGTAAATCCACAACCCAAGTTGAAAAAAAAAATTAGCCAAATCGATAAATTTAAAATTGGTCTTCTACCAATAGTGTCACTTTCTGATAATGGGGCAATAAATAGTGGACCAAGTGCAAAAGCAAGAATCATAATACTGACAGTTAACGATTTAACAGTAGGATTGGTGATCCCGAATTCTTCAGCAATAGCTGCAGTGGCGGGTGAGTTTACCGAAGAAGACATAGGAGATATCAAAGTATACACAGATACAATGAGTGTTTGGACAGCTTTAACTTTCGGATCCCAATTACGAGGAGAATTAGGATCATCATCTTCCCAAGTAACTAGTTCCGGGTCTATTTCATCAAACTCCTTACCATAATCCTTTGTAGGAACAGATATATCTGGAACATCTTTATACGTGTCTACTCTATCTAATCTTTCACTAAGTGTCTTAATAACCAGTTTCTTCGACATGCTCCTTCTTATAGATATCTCATCTGGCTGTGAATCTCCATAGATATCTTTAACCGAATAAGTTGACACTTTTCTAGCTAATTTAGTTGAATCAAATGATTGAGGACTAATACTACGCAACAAGGACGATTGTCTTCTCCGAAACAGACCTGTTTCCTGGTGCTCTCCTATCTCCTTATCTAGAGCAACCGGATAGATTTCTTGTTCATGAAAGGATTCTGATTCGCTGTCTAGACTTACAGCATCTTGCTCTGAAGAAGATGTGGGGTGCGATGATAATGATGCAGTACCGGGCTCTGTATTCTGATTTGTATTTACAATAGTACTTGCATTTGTGTTTATAATTGTATTTGAGTTTGAAATTGAATTTGTCTCATTAGACATGTCTTCACTGTCTTTTTCAGGAAAATTACCTGCCATTCTATTTCATTAGTGGAAAAAAAATCTAAATTCCGTTTGGGAAAGGCTGCGTAATGGGGACGGAGTTGACAGACAAAAAGATTTGAAGCTCTGGTCAAATAACAGTAGATAGGGGGATTGTAGGTAAAAAGGTGCAATCGTTGTAGATGTTTACTATAAGATGGTTGGATGAATGTGAGTTGCTTGAGAATAATGATTTGCAGGGGATCATATGGTACAATTGATGAGAGGAACATACAATAAAGAGTGGCAGTTTTTGAATTCAAACCCCAAGTATGGAAAGAATTCTGCGGGAAAATAGCTGCGATTTCCGATGAGCCATCATCTGCTATTCTTTCCTGTCAATTCCGCAGGTAACATGCAGTCTGTTTTAAAGGATATATTACCTTGGTGTTTCCCAACCCACTTTTTAGCTATCAATAATACTTTTTAGTGGTAAGCTCTACTAGTTTCAGTGTTTTATTTGGCTTGTCTTAATGCTATTTCGAACACTGAAAAGTAGTATTTCCGTTAAATATAATTTAATTCGTGGTACTTCAGTGATAATTTCTCTATGGTATAAGAACGACCTTTATACCTAATAGTGATTAGGTAGCCGTTTCGATAATCCTGTATATAAATTATGCCACACTCGAAACACTACTAGCCAAAACATTCACAGCAGCCAGATTAGCCTGTCTTGGAATCGACAAGGCAGTGAAATGATCAATCCCAGATGAGATCGGCAAATTACGGAAGAGTGTGTGACCTTGTCATTAGGAATATATTTAAATATACCAGGGTATTCTTGCTACGGGAACAGATGATACAGAAGGAGACCTTTCCTTAAATCCCTTTGGGCATTTCCGTATGTTAATTACCCTTAACGTTATATTCGCCATCGTGATATTTAACGATAAAGAGCAAAGAGCCAAGAAGAGGATAAGAGCGAGTTTGAAAGAGCATCACTTCAGGATAAACGATTATCACATTTGATGGCATATCCAGACACGACCCCAAATAACAAGCTCTATACACTACCTTAAACGACCAAAAGCGCAGTACGCTCGTATTGTTCGTATACACAAGGTCAAGTCGCACGCACGCCTTGTATTCGTTCCCATCGTTTAACTTCCTTTTTATCGTTTCGGTTGGTCCAACACACGCCCGCGACATATATTTTAATGAAAATCATCGCCAACATATTTTATTTTATAAATCAGTAATTTATAACCTTGAATAAGCGAATTTCAATATGTCGTTATCTCAAGTATATTACGATTATTCATCCTTTTCTAATGCCACCACGGTCTCTGAGGTATTCCAAAACTTCAACCAATTAGAAGGTTTATCTTTGCTAGAGAAAATCTGGGGGACTTACTATTATTATATCAATAATGACTTGTTCGCCACTGGTTTATTGATCTTCCTTAACCATGAATTCAATTATTTTTTCAGATGTCTCCCATGGATGATTATTGATCACATTCCATATTTCAGAAAGTGGAAAATTCAAGAAACTAAAATTCCTTCAAAGAGAGAACAGTGGGAATGTATGAAATCAGTTTTAATCTCTCATTTGTTGGTCGAGGTATTTCCCATTTGGTTTTTCCATCCTTTGGCCGCCAAAATTGGTATCAAATTCAACGTCCCATTCCCATCAATTTTCACTATTGCTAAACATTTAGCGATTTTCTTCGTTTTGGAGGACGCATGGCATTACTGGTTCCACAGAGGTTTACATTATGGAGTCTTTTATAAGTATATTCACAAACAACATCATAGATACGCTGCACCTTTTGGATTGGCTGCTGAATATGCCCATCCAATTGAAGTCATGTTATTAGGATTCGGCACTGTTGGTATCCCAATCTGTTATTGTTTTTTCAGTAGTAATCTTCACCTTTTCACCATCAACTTATGGATTGCATTAAGATTATACCAAGCTATTGATGCCCATTCTGGATATGAATTCCCTTGGTCTTTACATCATTTTCTCCCATTTTGGGCTGGTGCTGATCATCATGATGAACACCACCATCATTTCATCGGTAGTTATGCTAGTAGTTTTAGATTTTGGGATTTTATCTTAGATACTGAAGCTGGTCCAATTGCTAAGAGAAATAGAGAAGCTAGAATGAAGAAAAGAGCTGAAAGAGTCCAAAAGAAAGTCCAATAGATCGAGCAATCGGCGCTGCCACATCCATTATATAGCTATTAGGGCACTGTAAAATATACCTGAGTATTTGGTCAGTAAACGCATCAAACAATATAAAAAATCAATGTACATCATATTAATGCTATTTACTCTACGAATTTATATGGAAGTTATTCATTCTCACTAACCCACTCACTGTATTCTCTTCTCTTATCAACGATATCTATGAAATCCAATCGGTTTTCGAAAATTGAATATTCATTCACCCCTACCTGATCTAGTTCTTTGAGACTCTGGTTTATACGTATAGGATTCAAATACCTCAGTGATGGCTCAACGTATTCATTCTGTAAATTGAGTTTTTTAGGTATCTCAAGGCTACTTATAGTGGAATAAAAGATTAGCACGAGACTGAGAATTAATTCAGCAAGCAAATCTGATTTGGGATATTGAACGGGGAGTTTATTATATTCATAAGCAGAGTAAATGCAATGTAATAAAAGGGCTATTCCCAACATGTTGGAGTGTTCGCTTATAAGTGAAAAATTGAGATATAATTTTTTAATTGAGATTGAGAGAGGGTAGAGGGCAAAGTCAAATAGGTTCAAGTATTTTCTACAATATATAAACGATATATAAAAATTGGGTATATGACGCAAGAAAGATCATTTTTGTATCCTAGTTATGGAACGTTGAACAATAGAGTAGTACAAATAAAAAACGCTTCTTTGAGAACATATATTCTTCTATTCATTCTTATTCTTTTCAGCTTCAGCTTTCCACCTTTCAGCCTCCATTTTCCACCACAGAGTTTCCAATTTAGTATTTAAAACTTCTTGTTCCAACTGTTTAATTCTAGAATCAAGAACTTCGAAATCTTTCCGTTGTCTTTCTCTGTATCTCCTGGCAGCCAATGTATTCCTTTCTCTTTTTGTCTTTTTGTTACCTTCGATCTGATCCACTGGTTTAGTCTTTCTCTTTTTGAGTCTTTCTCTAGCGACATCGACTTCATCAAAATTACTTTTTTTAGTAGGCTTTGGTTTGTAAAATGTCTTAGATTCGTCGACCCATTGAAGGGAACCCCCAGAAGGTGGGCCAGCAGATGGTGTATTACCAACAGCAGACAAAGTATCAGATTGGCTACCAAAACTAGGAATGGAATTCTCAAAAGTCGTCAAGTTGTTGCTGAAAATGTCAAGAAATTCATCAGCTTCACTAGATCCAGATCCACTGGATCCACTAGCTGATGTTGTCGAGCTATTATCATTCAAATCATAATTATCGGATGTTTGTTCAAATAAATCATTTGAAAATGCATCGCTTATTTGATCATCGCCCAAGTTAACTTGTTCTTCCCAAAGAAACTCATACGGTAATAAATCCGCCCTGAGATGGGATAAATTCTGGTTGTTCAAAAGCTGATCCCATGATAATTCGCTTATCTAAAGTTCTATAGGCGTCGGCGTTTACTGTACTTAACCGACGGCTACTCTATATCTCTCGTTTATAAATTCTTGTTTCTAGGCTGTTTCAAACTCCAGAAACGGGTAACTTATAAATCTTGAAGATGTGAAAAAAAAGATATTTAGGGGATTTGAGTTACTTAAATATTTTTATGTACGGCACTTTTTAGTTCCCGTTTACGTGAAATTCTGCGACCTAATTTGGAAAATGAGTAATTTGTACTCATAAATTTCGCTTTCGTACTATGCAAGGGCTCATGATAAGTAGAGAGTACAGATAAGGATTTGCGATATGCATGTAGATGGTGGTATAGCTTTTGAGATCTTGCGTTCTGACCTTGGTGTAAACAAAAAGCAAGTGGAACAAATAAAATGTAATATTTAAGAATATCATTGGGAAAATTTGAAACTTGCATAACATAGTTTGTGTCAAATCGATAAAATTCGAGGATTACCATTAAGGGAAAATGACCTGTATATAAACCAAGTTCCAGGCCCATTTTGCGTAGTCCCAAATGAAGTTAATCTAATTGGTTGTTAGACTGCACATAGGATATAAGTTAATCACCATACATACGAGGGACTCAGAAATAAAATAATCATCATTGGAATAAGGCGATGTCGCTTCTCTTCCTTGTAAAATAACATCATTGCCCCTAATGAACTAAGAGAATTCAAAAGTATTTTATAGTCCAACATAATTGAGGAGAGTGTCGACAAAAAAAGATGATGTTGGATTGCAGAGTATGACGGAAAATTACTCATCCAGCGAAAATGGCAGATTTGGAAATTACTGCAAAAAAAGTTAAAAGAAAATTTTGAGTAATAAAAAATATGAAAAAAGCAGCCTTTTGGTGGCCGTTAGTCATTCAGTATGTTTTGACTTTACGAAAAGGCATTTTAGAGTGAAGCTTGAGTTCCATATTATTAGAGATAGAATACACACCCGTGGAGATCTTAAAAACATATAAAGTCAAGAAGTTTTCAAGCTAATTGAAAATTCAATTTTACTTTTTATCTGATCTTGGAACAACTTAGATAGCATGGAAAAATAGGCTGCAAAAACCCCACAAAAGGGACGGAAAAATCTGGAATGCATAACCACAACTTCAACCATCAAAGTATAATAGCGTAAAACTTGCGAGAAATCTGGCAAACATTTCGAAGTCACCGGAGAATTCACTGTCCCAACTTGTATCCAAATAAATAGTGTATATTAAGTCTGAATCAAAAAGGAGTGTGCTTCCAAATATGTGGCTGACCACCTCAACCTTTGACGCAGTCACCTGAGAGACATTTGTCGGTCGGATCAAGCCGTGTCGTCACATGCTGCGGCTGAACCATGATCCAGAACAGCAATACTTGTACTTAACCAATTCCAGTTGCTCCGGCAGTTAGATAAGATAAGGAGTATATATACTATACGTTCTACCATACAGCTCTTCTACGGCCTGCAACAGACAAGGCTATTCCCCACCTACCTACCTTACTACCCCAGTAAACAACACGCAACACGCTACAAACGCCCAGTAAACAAACTGTCCCGCATTACCTCATTACCTCATCGTTTGTGTCATTTACTTTTTGTGGGGTGCCAGAAAAAAGTCATCTGAATCATAAACACCACAAAAAATTTTTACGAAAAAAAAACAACTTAAATTTATATTACCTTAGTGTTTTTATTTCAGTATGATGTTATATAGGATATTATTATATATCCCGTTGCTTACAGCACTTCCTACGGCTATTTCTATTGATGACCAGCTGATCTTTCAGCAGTTTTCCCATGATTTCCTGGCTGATGCGATCGATAAAAACGTTAATAAGACTACTCTTGAATCCTGGCTTACTGACGAATATTCGGCTGCTTGGAATAACTTGTTACGTAATATCGGGAATTCTTCAAGGTGTGTTGATACCAATATTCTGCCAGGAGTCATTATAGCATCTCCATCGAGGGTTCAACCCGATTATTACTATCAATGGACTAGAGATAGTTCATTAACTATCAGAACTTTGATTCATTATTTACAAGATTTTGGAACCCATGATGAATACCAATGGTTGGTTGAACAATATATCTGGAATAATTATCACTTACAGAGATTACCAACCATGTCGGGAGACTTTGTATCGGGCCTTACTTTAGGAGAACCTAAATACTTGGTCAATAATAAACCCTTTAACGAAAAATGGGGAAGACCTCAAAATGATGGTCCTGGATTACGGATAACCTCTATTTTATCATTTTTGAAATTGGAATTGCCTTACAAAACTGGTTTGAATGATACGTTTATTTTTGAAGAGATTATCAAACCGGACTTGGTGTTCGTTGCTAAAAATTGGCAAAGTGAGTCCTTTGATTTATGGGAAGAAATCCAATCTTTGCATTTTTTTACGTCAATGGTACAATTGAAGGGATTATTTGATGGGATTGAATTTATTAAACATCATCCAGATTTAAATGTCGATAAAGATCTCTTACAAATGTTGGAAGGCAGCTACGCTAACTTGAAAAAGTTCGTTGAATTTTATTACGTAAACTCCAACAGTAATTACGTCATTGAAACACCCAATTTGTATCCCCACACTAGATCTGGATTAGACGCTGCTGTTTTATTAGGTGCTATTCATGCCCATGATATGAATGATTTAGATATTAACATTCCTTTCGATATCAATCATAACTACATCTTGAACCATTTAACCCATTTATCAAAAGACATGAAATCAAGATATCCTATTAATCACCATTTAAATCTTAATAATGCAGTGGGGATAGGTAGATACCCAGAGGATGTTTACGATGGTTATGGTACTAGTGAGGGAAATCCTTGGTTTATTTCCACCGCAACTGCTTCTGAATTATTATTTAAACTAATTTACAAATTAGTCAACGAGAAGGAAGATCTTATTATTACAGAAGCAAACAGGGAATTTTTCAAATTGATATTACAAATAGATGATAATCAAGATTTCCTCATTGTTAAATACAATTCTTCAACGTTTAATGATTTAGTTTATAGCTTACGTCAATTAAGTGATTCATTCTTAGTTGTCATTAAGAACCATGTTGATATGAGGGGTGGTATGAGTGAGCAATTTAATAAATACCATGGTTTTATGGAAGGTGCTAGAGATTTAACTTGGAGTTATTCAAGTCTTCTTAATGCCATGAGATGGAGAGATAAAGTGATTGATTTAATTAGCATTGCTTAGTTACGAATATTTTTAGTAGATATTGACATTAGATAAATATATATGTGAGTGATTCTTTGTAATGCATTCTGTGAGAATCAAGTTTGTCTATTTAATTATTTTCGGAAGAAAAAGTTGATCCGGTACCCCACAATTGAGAATGCAACTCTCCTTATTTGTCCAATGCACGAACATTCATAACAATAGAATACATTATTTTCGAGGTTTACATAGCCAGTAAACGGAAATACTGTAATAAATTCGTCTTTATCGCTTGGATTCTCGCTTTACCCGGAAAATTCGGTTTACTGAATCTTGTACGGTGGGGAGTATTATGTATCGGGTAAGTATAAAAAGGTACCTCTGACTTCGGAGTTATTAAGATCGGCACTATTTTGAAAATGCAATTACATAAAGTCAGTCTTTGTAGTTTAGTTAGCTTTTTAGCTTTATTTTCTTCAACATCATCTTTACCATTCCAACGTTTACGTCGTGCTGATGAGCTTGAATCATGGATTCTTACTCAATCCGTTATCAGCTGGAATAATATGCTTAAGAACTTTGGTAATTCTTCCGTTACCACGGATGCTGAAATGTCACCTGGAGTAATTATCGCTTCACCATCAAAAAAGGACCCGGATTATTATTATCAATGGACTAGAGATAGCGCTTTAACAGTTAGAACTTTACTCGACTACATGAGCGATCATCTTGAAGATAAAGATTCAGATCCGAAATTCCAAGAGTATCAATATTTATTCGAACACTATATTTGGAATAGTTATGAAATGCAAAGAGTTGATACTTTATCTGGAACCGCTGAATCTGGGGATACTTTAGGAGAACCAAAATTTAAAATTGATAATAGTGAATTTACTGGGGATTGGGGTAGACCTCAGAATGATGGTGCTGGTATGAGAGCCACTTCAATTTTAACCTTTATGGGTTTTGATTTGGGTTATGTTTCGGGATTGAATAACAGTTTCATTTTCAATGAAGTTGTTGAATTAGATTTGAATTATACTATAACGAGATGGAAAGAAGATTCATTTGACTTATGGGAAGAAGTTAATTCTACACACTTTTTCACATCTGCAGTTCAGTTAAAGAGTGTTCTTGATGCAATTCTTTTCTTACAAGACAAAGGGGCAGACCTTGGTCTTGATACTAATGGGGTATTAAAAGACTCTTTGAGTTCAACTTACGATGAATTGAAAAAGTTCATTGAAACATCGTATGTTCAAGATGGTGTTGATTATGTAATTGAAACTCCTAGCATATATCTCAAGGAAAGAACTGGATTGGATTCGGGTGTACTTTTGGGGGCTATTCACAGTCACGAATTATCGGGGACTACCAATGATATTCCATACGACGTAGATGATCCACACATTTTGAATCATTTGGCAACATTGGTTGACAGAATGTCTTCTCTTTACTATATCAATGAAAACACAGACATGAATAATGCTGCTGCCTTGGGAAGATACCTCGAAGATGTTTATGATGGGGTTGGATCAACCACAGGAAACCCTTGGTTTATTTGCACTGCCACCGCTGCTGAAGTGATCTACAGATTAATTCATAAATTGAAGGAATCACAAACTGATTTGACGATTACCAAAGTCAGTAGACCATTTTATGAATTAGCATCTGCTATAGCCGAAGGGGATGATGAAGTTACAGTTAGTTATGACACAGAAGACTTCAATAACTTGTTAGATGGATTATTCAAATTTGCCGACTCATTTTTGGAAATCATCATGTCATATGTTGGCGATGAAGGAAATATGAGTGAACAATACAACAGAGACACTGGGGATATGCAAGGAGCCAGAGATTTAACGTGGAGTTACTCCAGTTTGCTAAATGCTTTAAGAATAAGAGATTTAGTTAAATAAAAAAGCGAACAAGTGAGTTGACCAATTGACCTAACGTTTTGAAAAAGAGGTATGTAGTTCAATGTAAATGCTTGAATTTTTTTGAGAGAACTCTGTGTTCATTAAATATGCATAGCGACTTCTAGTTAATAGATCAAGAAGACTGTTCGTCAAGTTTACTGATACTTTCAAAAAGCGAAATATTTTTCCATTTTTTTTGAGTTTTCTTGTTGAAACACTGTTTACTTCTATCCATCAATTCGAATATTTCTTCGTCTTCAAGGAGATGACCGACCCCGCTATCGTTGTAATCAAATTTGAAGTCTTTGATACTTAATCCGAACTGTTTTGACAATTTAATTAAATTATTGAATTCCAATTCCACGTCATTTAATTTATCGAAGTTCTCTGCACCGAGTTGAATTACAAGACGTTCTAAAAATCGTTTACTGTAGTTCTTTATAATCAACAACTCTTCAATCAGGTCTTTGACTAAAAACCTGAAAATCTTAACCGGCTTAGTCTGACCTATTCTATGACTTCTATCGATGGCCTGAATATCGACTTGAGGATTCCAGTCATTATCGAAAAGAATGACCGTGTCTGCAGCAACAAGATTGATACCCAAACCACCAGATCTAGTACTTAAAAGAAAAACTTGAGTGTTCGTTTTGTTGAAGATACTGATTTGTTCGTCTCTTTCTAGTTGAGGAGTCGAACCATCGAACCTACAGGTATCCATGCCTTTGTAAGTAAAATAGTCAGACAATAAATCTAAAGTCTTGGTGAATTGCGAGAATACAAGCACTTTATGACCATCTAAGTTTTCAATAATTTGATCAAGGATTCTGAATTTGGAAGAATTATTTAAAAGTTGTTCAATAAATCTGGCTTCTTTATCTCGCGGGGGAGTATCAAACTTGGTAAGGTCATGATGAACGGGAAAAGGCTCATAATAAACGTATGGGGAATTGCAAATATTCCGTAACTGCATCACCATATTCTGGAGTTTCAAACTTTTTAACTCGTTGTTTATAGATTTGTCAAGTTCTTTGCCGTATTTTTTGGGGTCTCGTCTTTGGAGATTGAATTTCTCGTATTCGAATTTGTAGAGGTCATATATGCCTTGGTACAACTTGTTTTCCAAGGCATCCAAATATAGTTTTTTCTGAAAAGTACTAAGTTCAATATGAATTAAATATTCTTTCTTTGGTGGTAAATCCAACACATCTTTTTTCAAACGCCTCAATATGAACGGAGTCAATATAGTATGGAGATTCTTTATCAAATTCTTCTTGAAATTCTTTTCAATAAACAGTTTGATTTCATCGTCATTGACCGACTGAATATTTTCAATTTCTTCAAAATTAAACCACTGCTGAAAGAGTTTTAAGTCATGGAAAATGTCTGGGAGGATAAAGTTTAATAAAGACCATAGTTCATTCAAATTATTCTGTAGCGGTGTTCCAGTGATCAACATCCTATTTGCTACATCAAGTTTTTTAAGAACTTTAATTAACAAACAATCGATGTTCTTAAGTCGATGGCCCTCATCAATGATCAAGAATTTCCAATCGCATTTGGCCAATTTGGGGAAATCTTTTATAGATAATTCATAGGATGTAACAACTACATTGTAGCCTTCAAAATCCATATCTTTTCTAGCGTCTTTAGCTCCAATGTAAGGTAAAACCGATAAGGAAGGAGCAAATCTCTGGAATTCTTTATGCCAATTGGACACAGTTGAGAGAGGAGCCACAATAAGATACGGACCTTTTATTCCATTTTCAATGAGAAAAGTTATAAATGCAATACATTGAATTGTTTTACCCAATCCCATTTCATCTGCCAAAATCCCATTTAAACCGTTCTCATATAGTCTTACAAGCCAATTCAAGCCT
Organism: Yamadazyma germanica; assembly: GCA_030574815.1. Lineage (NCBI taxonomy): Eukaryota > Fungi > Ascomycota > Pichiomycetes > Serinales > Debaryomycetaceae > Yamadazyma > Yamadazyma germanica. The sequence continues at coordinate 41,407 of JAJMFS010000007.1, read as the reverse complement.
TCCAATTGATAGGGCTTCATGGTTCCCTTTATCAATTTAGGTTGTTTACTTTGTTGTTTGCTAGTTAACATTTCGAGAACGTTTTTTTTCTGCTTCTTCTTAGGATGTTCATCATTTTGCATCAGCTTTTGAAGGATCTTATCAGCTATGATCTGAGAATAGACCTGAGATTTCTTGATGAGATTATTGAGCCGCTCAACCTTAGCATTGGTAGAGAGATCATTGAACTCTTGTTGCTCTTTGTCATTATTGGTGAGGAGTTCGAGCGCCTTCTCATGGTAATCTTCTTGAAATTCGTCTGTAGTCATACGCGTAGCGAAGCGAGTAACGTGTAGCGTGTGGGATTAGATACGAGAATCGATAGTGCGATGCAGCGGTGATGGGAGCCAATCGAGATGAGGCAGATGCGACAGTAAGCAGAGAGGATAAAGGGTAAGGGGGTGATGGAGCTGTGATTAGAGGATATAATGAGAGATAGAAAACTTTTGTACACAGTTAATGACCACAAAATAATCAATGGAAACAACAAGACATAGAGCAGATATAACTCACTTCTCCAGCCTTTTTCCCCATCCATTTGCAGCCATTCTCATTCATCTCATTATCTCACGAAAATAAAATCATTTTTCACTCAATTTTTACAAAAATTTTCATGTTATCAAGGTGCAACCCAATATGGGTAACTAGGCAAAGTGTCAGGGTTTTTAATAATTTCCCACATAGAAACTTCCAGTCTCAAAGTATTCTTAGAAAACTCAAGGAAAATCAACCGGACATAAATGCTCCAGCCGATTTAGCAGAAGAATCTACCCTTCCGTTGATCAAACAAGATCTTCACATCAATCCTAAAAAGGCCAAGAGAAAGCTGGCTTTCAAGTCAGGAATGAAAGAAGAAGAAGAAGGGTTTCAGATGTCATCAATCAAACAGAACATAGGTCAAATGGTGATCAAATTATTTCTGATTGATATGGATAAAACAAGAGCTGGTTCGGTAGCCGGTAGTAAATATTTTGGAGATTGTAAAAAACAAGGAATGTACTATCCGAATGAACCATTAAGCCATACGGCCAAATTTTATTACGAGACTTTAGCATTACCACAATCATTTTCCCAATGGTTCCAAATAACCATCTTCCATTACTGGATGCTAGCCGTTAGAATGAGGGCCATGCCATTTAAATACGGGAAAAATTACCAACAGAAGTTGGTCGACAGAATCTTCAGAGATATGGAATTAAGATTGGCTGAAGAATTAGGAATCACTTCGAATCGTCTTATTGAAACTTATTTAAAAGAGTACCACACTCAGATGTTGGGTTGTGTTCTTTCTTTTGACGAAGGATTAATGACTGATGATATCACTTTAGGAGCGGCCATTTGGAGGAATGTTTTGAACGGGAACCCAAATGTTGACATGAGACACATTGAAGCTTTGGTCAGTTACGTAAGAGGAAACTTATATGTATTGAATCAGATGAATGATAGAGATTTTGGCTTTGGGAAGTTCGATTTCGTGCCTCCTGATCAAGTAGTTAAGCCATTAACCGCTGCTCAAAAGGACGCTTTAAAAGAAAAATCCAAATTAGAATGGCAAGATAAAACATTACCCTCTCAACGAAGTGTTCTTTCCCTCGATGAATAAAGAGTTACGAATGCATGTACATAGATGATATATTTAAATTATAATTTCAGTTTTTCACCCCAATCAGTACCATTGGTACCCCTGATCATCACATTCATTATAGCATAATCTTCTCCCGGTTTAGAATCTACCTTCTTCTCCCCAAGCATTATATCTTCATAGAATTTGAAGCCAAATTTTTCGTAGATGGGAATATTGGACACGGCACTACTCTCAAGGTAACATAAATTATTTGGCATTATATCGATGTATTTTTCAAACATAAATTCAAACATTTTACGAACATTTCCTTTACCTCTAGACTTCTCGGTAGAGCCCAAGTACACCAAAGTAAATAAGTTCTTACCTCTGAATCGAGAATCATTAGTCAAGATTCGTTCGCAGGTATCATGAAGTAATGGTAACATTCCGTCGAAAACCTTAAATCTCCCAATGTCACCATAAAGATCCCATACTTTACCGTATCCTGATTTCATCAATGTGGGAAATGACTCTAACCCTTTTTCTATGGAATCAGGTAATGACCATATGGCGACTGTTTCAAACTCTTCATCTGATTCATTAATACCCAATACTACACCTGTCATTATATGTTGTCTTACGTAAGCTTCGTAAAGAGTAAGTTCACAAAACTTCCTATGTTTCTCCTCCTCGATATGATTTACAAGTAGTTTGGCTAAATCATCTCCCTCAAAGGCCTGTAAGAGACATTTTGCAGCCTTTTCAGTATCACTATTTTGTAATATTCTGATATTGTTATACGACATTTGGTTTGTGGGTGTGGCGGACGTTACAGTTTGCTGGTTCATAATAAAGCTAAAATGACGGACCAGATATATTTACAGAATTAGATAGAGTTGGGAGACAAAGGGTATATATTGTACCGCAAAGACATTCTCAATCCGGAAGGTTAGCGCTTGAGTGATAAGCCGACCAATGTAGGCCGATCGCTTAGCGGGTGGGTGGTACGGCGGTGAGGGGGTGTCTCTGTGCAGTGCCGTATGAGTGATACAACATAGATCTATCAAAATAGTTTGCACGACGCAGGTTTATATTATATACATGAATTTCTATTTACATCTAAAAGGTTAGTATTATTACTATTTTTCAATTGTGTTATCAGATAGGCATTTTTCGACACGGTTATTAAGAAGTCAAACGTTCATATAAAAAAAAAATAATTTCATCAGTTAACACAGTCAATTTACATACCATTAATCGTTATTCGTAATTTGAGCTCATCATTTAAATATCTAGAAAATGGGGAAATTAATATTCCATAGTTGTTAGTATCTCTCAGAATAGACTGTATCTACAAAGTAATTCAGAAGTCTAACGTCTGAAAAGTCTTGGAATCATCATAGGAATACGTACACATCTTTATGTTCTTTAACCAATTCTAATACCCTCTTTGGCAGCTTTTGGTAAACTTTTAATCCAAGATTTCCGGGATTTTTTGTCTGTGATAATAAACACTCTACCACTTTGTTTCATTCTACCGGTTCTACCCATTCTATGGATTAAATCGACAGAATTATTGGGGAAATCCATTAAAATAACATTCTTGACACCCTGAAAATTCACTCCTCTTGCAAATAAGTCAGTGGTAATTAATACTTGAAGTTTAGTTTGATTTGGATCCTCCAATGGTTGAGGAATATTGATGAACGGTTTGATTTTTTCCGATCTTTCGAGAGGTGAATCATCTCCGCTTAAGCCTATCAAATCCTCTTTATTCTGGTGGTATTTCGTTTGTAAAATACTTACTAGAGGCAAGACATCTTTCTTGTGATTAACAAAAACAATAACTCGCTTGACAAACCCATGTTCACTGCCGTCCTTTTGAATAGCGTAAAGAGCTTGGGCTAAACATCTGGTCTTGCTCCCGTTATAAGGACTCAACTCTGCATCAATCACCTTAACCACCACTTGTTTAGGGACTTTATGCAATGCAGGGGTAATCACGTTTATGGTCAGACTGCTGAAATATTTTTCTACAGTTTTAACAAATCTTTTAGGCATTGTTGCTGAACAAAGAATCAAATCCTTACATTTACTGAATTTGTTTAAGATTGCAGTTGTATCGTTAACCCATGAAGGGTCGAACAAAGTATCAGCTTCATCAGCAACACAGTAATGAACGTTATACAAGTAACGATAAGGATTTTGATCTGTATGTTGCTTTCCCAAAGATTGTAATTTTGTAGGGGTCGTAATCAAAATATCAACAGTTTTCAGAGTTAAAGCTCCAAAAAACTTAGAAGCAGGCTCTCCAGCTCCCCATTTGAGAATGTTGAAATCAAGACCCTTTTCACGTTCAAGTTCCAAGAAATTAGAGTACTTCTTATCATTTAACACTTGTTTTGGGACTTGATTTTCAATGTCTAGTACCAGCTCATTAGCAGATTTGACCGTTTTGAATACCTGGTCCACCAATTCATTTGTAGGAACAAGAATCACCGACCTCACTTTGGCGAGTTCCCGAGAAGAAGCATACATGTTAGGACTTTTATTGAACATGGACATATCATCTTCTTTCAATTTACTCATGATAACCGACAAATAAGCCCAGGTTTTACCACTGCCGGTTTCAGCAGCCATGGTGAAAACCTTGAGCTTATTGTTCAAATTTTCTACCAATTCTTTATAGATATCCTTGCTGTCCTGTAATTTATCAGTGACCTTTTTACCACTTCTAGACTGATTTATCTTTCTGATACTAGCGACTTGAATTGGGGTCGGTTTGACCATCACCTCTTCTTTTGATTTCATATATGTGTTCCTGAAATGGTACGCGTCTCTGATTTGTTGAATCATGGCGACACGTACACTAGGAAAAACTTTCAATTCGTTGAAATCAGTAATATTTTTCGAGTCTTTCGAACTTCTGTCAATATCAGAGTTGGAAGGTGTTTGTAATTTGCTGAAATTTCCGAATTGAAAGAGCGGATTTTTAACCCCTTCCCCCCTCTTGGTTGAGGTTGCAGGACGAGCTGGACGAGCATACCATCGGATGAAGGATATAAGATTTCTGGATTTTATACCGTTAGTGAGTGATGGATAATGCATACATTTAATGTGAAAATTTTTCAATTTATATGTGAGAGGTCGTGTGGGGAGAGATGTGAAGAAAAGTAGACAAAATCGACAGAAAAATAAGACATTGAGAATTGAGACTGAAGCGAAAAACTGAGACTGAAAAATTAGTGAAAAATTCAACTACATGATAAGACCAGTTCAAACCAGTAGGACCTGGCAACTTACGAGAAGTTTCCATGTCACTGCTAGCGTGTCAGCTAAAGCAGTGCAGAAAAAACCATTGGGAGGAAAATCCAAGGCCAAACAAGGTTTCAAAACCAAGAAAGATGGATTAGAACCTAAAGCCAAAAAAGGTGGTATGACCCATTTAACTTTCAAAGACGCCGTTAGAGCTTTGGGGTTTGAAAAGAATGCCCCAGAGCTTCATGTATCTCTTTTAACTCATAAAAATCTCGAATCCAAAGCCGGAGAAATCGTTAAATATGATAACCTGACCGAAACCAAGCTTAATACTTTAGGTAGCTTCAAGAAATATCAACATCATGAACTTTTCAGAAGTCCGGTACTGCTTATATCCGATAATTTGATCAGATTAAATAAAGAATTCATCGAGAAATTAAGCTTAGCTTCTCGTAAGAACAGACACATTTTAATGGGGGATTATAGACTTGGGAAAAGTACATTAATGACACAAATCCAAGCATTGGTTGATGATAAGACCAAAGGAGATACAGTCTTGTTACATTTTGATCATCCTGAAAGAATCACCGAGGGATCAAGTGATTATTTTTTCAACAAAAAACGGAATATTTATCAGCAACCAATGTTGACTAAAAGATGGATTATCAAGACCAGAAAGGCCAATAAAGAAGTATTGGAAAAAATGAAATTATCTCAAGATGTCACTTTTTTTCATAAGAAACAATACAATTACAAAGCTGGAAAAAACAACTTATATGAGTATTTGGTAAACTGTCATGACTTTGGGAAATCCGAAAGTAATAATGCGTTCCAATTCTTTATTGAGGAATTGAAATACCACTCTAAGGACTTCCCTGTGGTTCTAACTGTAGATAACTTCAACAACTTCACTACTTCTCCATTGACCAATTATAGAAATTCAGATTTCAAACATATTCATGTCAAAGAGTTTGAAATCAGTAAATTCATCATGGACTTTGTTAGTGGTAGATCTTCATTTGCAAAAGGAGGAATCTTATTAAGCGAATCCAATGATATTGGAAAGCATGATAATTTACTGATCGGGTTAGGATTAAAACCTTACGATGCTTATCAATTCAAGTCGTTAGACAATTATGTAATAAGTTCTCTCGGAGGTGTTAAAGTATTTAACGTTGGATATTTAAGTAAAGACCATATTCAAGCATTATGTGAATTTTATCACGGCAATGGAATCTTGTTTGTAAGAGATTATATTTATAAACAAGATGATCGTGAAATTGGATTAGATCTTAAGGATGTGATTAATTTACAATTTGCTAGATCCGGGGGTAATCCAGGTCTTTTATTAAAACATGTCACCATGAGTTATTAGTGTAAATAGAATATACAAATTGTAGATAAGTGAAAGAGTTCCAAGTAATTAAGTCATGTATTACCGTAACTAGTTGTATAACATCTGCTCTTCATGTAAATAAAGTATCTTCATCTCTTAAATATTCCCCAATATCGGCTTGTCTAAAAGCCACAATCCCCGTTGGAGCCAAAGCTTTAGTGGCAGTAGTGGACTTCCCAGAAACACCGAATCCTAATGGAATATCATGCATTGAATATACAATGACTCCGGCATGTTCTGGTATATCTTCAGACATTCTACCTATATGAGCTTTTAAAACATGATTTCCGTATAAAAATGGCATTTCCCCATTCGGTTTGATCCAAACTTTATATTTAGCATATTGAGCAAGGTATGGTAAACTGGTGATATGTAATTTGAACTTTCCGGTCTTTGTAAATTTCCCGAAGCAAACTCCTAAAGACATAAGTTGTTTTCTGGCTACTGAAGTAGCGAAGTTTGCAATTTGTTCAGAGACATAATATACTCTGTCTTTCTGTAGTCTGAAAACATGAGGAGCCGTTTCGTTATCAATAAGAAAAGAAATATTTCTCCCTATGTAATTAGCGAGTTTTTCAAACACCACTTTTGTTTCTTCTTCTGTCAATGGTCTCATGATAAATGGTTTTTGTATGTGAACAATTCAGATTTGAGATGAGATGAGATGAGATAGAAAAATAATTTTTGAAATAATTTTTTCACTCACTAAATTATATACAAGATGCAAGATGATCAAGTGGATGAACAAGTTTATAAACGGGATCAAATTAGTAAATGGACCAAAGCCCGTAAGGCTGATAAAAGTGAATCAGAGGCAAAAAGACAAAGACGCGAGGATAAGTGGGATCAAGACAGAGACCAGAATGAGTAGGTAAGTTTACCAATTTTTTTCGTTAAAACCGCATACTAACTTTAAGTTATCAACCATTGAAAGATGCTGATGGGAATATCATCAAATCTGAAAGAAGACCAAAGAAAAAAGTGGCTTGTATGGTGGGATACTGTGGAACTGGATATAATGGAATGCAAATTCAAAACAATCCTGACGTTAAGACCATTGAAGGGGAATTATTTACTGCTATGGTAAAAGCAGGTGCTATTTCTCAAGAGAACTCGACTGATTTAAAGAAAAATGGATTCATGAGAGCTGCAAGAACAGACAAAGGAGTTCATGCTGCTGGAAATGTTGTTTCATGCAAATTAATCGTCGAAGATGAAGATATATTGCAACAGATCAATAGTCATTTACCTGACCAGATCAGATTCTGGGGGATTGAAAGAGTTAATAGGTCCTTCGACTGCAGAAAAATGTGCTCTTCTAGAGTATACGAGTATTTGTTACCAACTTATAGTTTCTTACCCCCAAAGCCTAAAACTACTTTAAGCGAACAGTTGAAAGAGGAAAGACAAGCTAATCCTGGTTTCTACAGAGAAGATAGAGAGGGAGAAGAATGGTGGAAAAATACTATCGAGGCTGTTGATAAAGTCAAAGAAGAAGTAGGACTCGGTTCAGTGGAAATTCCTGATGACGAAGTCGTTAAGGCAGGGGAAGGTGTAAAAGCTGGTGAGACTGCAAAGGTCACAACAGAAGACGTATCAGGCGAAGGAAACGAAGAAAAATCCGAAGAGAAACCTAAACTTTTCACGTCAGAAGGAATAACCGAGTACGGTATCAAGATCAGAACTGTTAAAGCTGCTGAAAATGAGAGACGAAGAGCTTATAAAGTCCTGAAAGAAAGATTAGACGCTTTTAGAGATGCATTAAAACAATTTGAAGGGTCTCACAACTTCCACAATTATACCGTCGGTAAAAGCTTCAAAGACCCAAGTGCTAGGAGATTCATGAAATGGACTAAAGTTAGTGATCCATTTGTAATTAACAATACTGAATGGGTATCTATTAAAATCCATGGGCAATCATTCATGCTTCATCAAATTAGAAAAATGATTGCCATGTCTGTTCTTATCGTCAGAACAGGATGTCCTGCTAGTAGAATTGTGGAAACTTTCTCATCAACCAGAATCAATATTCCAAAAGCCCCAGCTTTAGGTTTACTCTTAGAAGCCCCTGTTTATGAAACTTATAATAATCAATTAACCAAATTCGGATATAATACTCTCGATTTTGGTAGGTACCAAAAGGAAATGGATGAATTCAAAATGAAATATATTTATGATAAGATATACAATGAAGAGCACAGGGAAAACTCATTCTACGGGTTCTTTGGGTTTGTCGATAATTTGAAGAAGGAAAGTCTGGAATTTAGTGTTTTCAAGTTCTTGGGATCAAAATTTGATGTAGGGTTTAGCGAAGAGAAGACCAAGGAAGAAAAGGAACAGAAACAGAAAGAAAAAGAGGAGGAAAAAGAACAGAAACAAAGAGAAAAAGAAGAGAGAGAACAGAAGAAGCAGGAGAAAAAATTTGATAATGTAGATTAGATTACAGTAAATATAAATCATTATGCATGGACTCAATCACGGGTTGTCGATTTATAACCAAGTAGGATTCTGTTTGACTTTGGTATTAGAATTATTCTTTTTTGGATTGGGGTACAACTGTTGTTGTTGTAATTGATCGATATTTTGATAATCGCCTCCATGTTTTGGAACTTGTTGTAATTGTGGAATCAGTGATGCCAGAGGATGTTGCTGTTGGGGTTGTGGCAGTTGTTGATGAGGATGTGGCAGTTGTTGTGGAGGTAATTGTTGTTGTGGCTGCTGTTGTGGAGGCATTTGTTGTTGTGGTTGCTGTTGTGTTTCCTTTTTATCATCATTATTATCATTATTAGTATCGACCATTTTTTGTTCTCTTTGCTTTTCTTGTTGGAATTTGTATAAAGTCCAATCAAAGACATAATCATATCTATAGTTTTCTCTTTTAAACAAATCTCTAAATAATTTTCTTAAAAATGGATAATCAGGTTTATCTTCAAATCTTAAAGATTTAACATAATTCATATAATCTAAGAATTCCTTAGGTAAACCCTTAGTTAATATATCATTTGGCGTGGTCATCTTTTTCTCCATGATCCTATCGTATTTTTGCCTTTTGGTGGCAGCTTTTAAACCTTGCCATGGTAAAGAACCCCTGCAGAAATAAATTAAAACGTAACCTAAACTTTCTAAATCATCTCTTCTCAGTTGTTCAATACCCAAGTGAGTATTAACAGAAGCATATCTTGCAGTACCAGTTAAGTTCTTGTTTTCTTTATAAGGGATATGCAAATGAGTTCTTGGATCTCTATATTTTTTAGCTAAACCAAAATCAATCACATTAACTTGACTACCTCTTCTACCAATCCCCATCAAAAAATTATCAGGTTTGATATCTCTATGAATAAAACATCTAGCGTGAATATATTCGATTCTACAGATTAACTGATCCGCCAAGAGAAGGACGGTTTTGAAAGTGAATTTCCGATTACAATAGTTAAATAAATCTTCTAATGAAGGACCTAATAAATCAATAACCATTGCATTATAATCACATTCGGTACCGTACCATCTAACAAACGGAATTCCAACCCCACCACTTAACGCTTTGATTACTTTTGCTTCATATTCTAATTGGGGATGTTTTGCCTTTGTGTTTTCCAATTTGATGGCCACTTCTTCTCCTGAAATGATATTTGTTCCGAGATAAATATCACCAAATGATCCGCTACCGATTTTTCTGCCGATCCGATATTTCTTTCCAACTCTTAAATCCATGATCTGTGTCTTTGAGTCTTATATGCTGTTTGTGTGTATAGTTTGTTTATTGGGGAAAAAAGTAGACAATGTGTGTAGTATGTGGGCGTTGATAAAAAATGATTTTTGTGGAAGCGAAAATTTCTTTTGCGGGTGAAGAGGGTGAATTTTGGATGTGGGTGGGAAGAATGAGAATAGAGGTAGAATGTGTGCGGGTTGGAGTGACTGATGTAGATGTGGGTGCTGGTACCAGTACAGCGACCGCTACCGCGACTAGTGCTGGCTCTGGTTCGGGCTCTGGTTCGGGCTCCGGCTCTAGTACAGTAGACACTGCGACATTTCATGATGACTACGATAGCAATATTTTATCATTGCTGTTGGTCCAGATTAGTGTAGATCATAAGTCCAAGAATGACGATCTTGAATATATAAGTTTCACGAATATATGATTTCCAAATCAAGACAAATTATTATAATCGTTGATTGGCCAATGTCTAAAGTCATGGGATGAAATTCTAACAATGCACTACTCCTTGACGACAGTATCCCCTCTCTGTACAGTCCGCCTTACACTTATCTCTATCTTTAATTTGGTCCTGTATACGGACACGAACTTTTCTTTGGCTCATAACTGATAGATATGGATACCTAAAATTAAGAGTGTCTTCATATAAGGGGATACGTATTGTGATTATATCAGCACCGAAAATGTGTAATTGTATTTAATATTTAGGGCTATGTATAGTTTGTGATTGAATCCGTGATATTTGGATATGTTTTCTTGAGGTGATAACCTCCCATAGTAAGATAACCGAATGATATTTCTATTTTAGCAGCATATTCCTATTTCAGTTATCCCTTTTCAGTTATCCCATTTTCCATATATTGGAAGTTCTCCAGGCAAAGTTAAATGCCTCTTAATACCTTCCAGGTAACTTGTAACATTCAAATTATTTATGACTCGTTATCACCACCTTTTCATGATACTATCTCATCAATTCTAGATATTGTCAGTCAATCTGTACCTGTAAAGCTTCTGTAATCGTGTACTTCCTTGTTCAACGATTTTGCTTAAAAGCTTGTCAATAATATAACATTAACCACTGATAAAAAATTAAACCGTAGCCTGACCAAGAAAGTTACTCTAAGATATACACTGTGCCCCAAATTTCCAAACCAATAGCAGTGATTTTTGCAACCGATAAAATTTTCCAAGAAACTGCAAGAAAAGATTTTATGAAAATCCAGGAATTACAAGGTTCACAGGGACAATTTTGCATGAGACGTTATTTCATATTTAATGCTTGTTTAGAGGATGTCTAAACGGATTGGTAGCCCTGTTCATTCACATCGGCCCACAGTTTAGCACTGTGATGAGATGCAATGCAAAATTGGTAGAAGCAACATCATCTCCCCCCTCCCAACACAAAACATGTGCTATCTTTGCCGGTAGATACGGAAATAAAACTGTAAACATAAAAGATACCTTTTTCTACTATCATTAAGATTATGAACAATGGTTGTAAAGAATGACAAAGAATCCTGTTAACAGAGGTGCATAGACACAACAGCTAACCATGCAGGTGCGCAACAGATGTTTACGTTTTCAATCCTGATATGTTTGAGTAATTGACTGCGAAATTAAGGGATGTGTGATGTATCACTCACCTATTATATTATTAATTATTAATTATTAGACATTAAACAAACTATAAACTACACCATGATTCGCTATCTACTCTATTATACTTCCAATTAAGCCTTGGTAGTTTCTGTCTTAGTTTCAGACTTCTTGAACTTACTAAGGAATTTAGTGAAGAATTTGTTCTTTTTACCGGCTTTTTCAACGGTTTTAGAAGTTTCATCCACCTGTTTCTTAGCTTCTTCAGCTTTGTCCTTGGCTTCTTCGACTACTGGGGTTTCTTCGGCTTCTTGTTGAATTTCTTCAGCTTTATCTTTGATTTCTTCGTTTTCTGGAAGTTTGTCTTCAACATCTTTTGAAGTGCCTTCAACAGCTTCTTGAACTTCTTCGGCTTTATCGGCAGCAGCCTCTTTAACTTCTTCAGCCTTGTCAGTAAGCTCTTCGGCTTTATCGGTGGTACCTTCTTCAGCTTTATCCGTAGTTTCAGCTACTTTATCAGTGGCATCATCTTTAACAGTTTCGTCTTTGGCAGCTTCATCTTTGACTTCGTCTTTGGTGGCTTCATCCTTGACAACTGGTAAATCCTTATCGTCACTGCTGAAGATCTTAGATGCTCTTTTAACTTTGTTTACTTGTTCTTTAATACCCATTTTAATTGAATAAATTTATGTAAAAAAAAATTGCTTCAGGGGATTTACAGCTATTTAAATAATATTTTTGGGCGGATAATTGTTAGGTTGTTAATCACAAACTGTAAACAAATCACGTAATAAAAAAACTTGGTTTTTTAGTAAGAATTGGGTCTGCATAAAAGCAAAACAAACTAACTTTTTTGGGACAGCGGGCATACAATTTTTTTTTTTTATTTAATTAGACGACAGGGTGTAAACAGTCGTCAAGTGAAAATACTACCCTTTCTGCTTTATTCTGTAGCCTCCGTACATTGTACATTCTCTACACTCGATATATACAAGTTACCAACTATATACGTGCTCTATCGATTCAATCATGCCCGCTGACGGAAACACTGGGTAGAGAGTAGATACTGGTTCGTGTATTTTAGATCGGTCTAGAAAATATCTCAACCCTGAGTCCGTCAAATGTGGCTCGCCTCTCTTATCCGGATTGCACTTATATTGTCACTAGTTAAGGTGTGGTAAGTAAGGTGTCTTCGTTATGGCTATCATAATCTGTGTCATCGGGGCTGATGTAATCATGTTTGTATACAAATAGGTCCATAAACCGTGTTTACGTGACCGTGTTAATCATCATGTCAACTGGCGAGGCTAGATTCCGGCTTGAAAATGCTCGGAACGGCTGAATTATTTTTCCTATTAAGGCGAGGGTCATGCAACCTTTGATACATATTGCACAGCCGGTCGTTATCAATGTAATCTGACACACAGCCGGTTGTAAGTCGCTTCAATACGCGTCTTTATCGTCAAGTGTGTCAGTTCTGAACGTGTCAGACTCCGTCGCCATAATGTATGTCATCGTGTAATCCGGATTATTTTCGTGTTGTATTCCATATTTAGCTAAGCCAGTAAAAATAACCGGTATACGGGGCTCATATCATATCGTCTGATATTTATTAATATCACGAAACTTAATTTATATGTACAATTAAGGTAAAGGAAGCTTTGCTGGAAATGGGTAGCCAAACGCGTGCTTGGAATAATGACTATCATTACCATCTTGGTAATTGCTGCAACTATAACATTGTCGGTATCGCCGACGACATTCTTGCGACATATTCACCACCTACTCACGACATAATTACTGGTAAACGCATGTTTGTTCGGACTTAAGAGATATCTACACACCACCTCTGACACACTATATATTCATTTGTTTATATGATCTGAAATAGCATTGGGCAAGCACTTCAGGCTGTTTCGTCTTCTTATATATCTAGTTGCAGAAAGTTTGTATAAAATGGTGCATAATTTTCATACTCTACATTTCCTTCTGTTCGATCCCCATCAGGGTTCCGCTGGAAGAAAGAGAGAGGGTTAAGAGATACATCTTAACTACACATTCATTTTATATTTTATAGTTCTCTTGCATTTATTTTTTAGGTTTTTTTTTTTTGATTTTTCTATATCTTATAGAATGGTAGGCCTCTTATTCTTGTCACTGAGAACCTTTGATATAGCGCTTTCCATTGTAGCCTGCTTATATGGAGACTTTTGTATAGCAGTAGGAGCAATTTAGAAGCAGCAGAGGTACTTTGGACACTGAAAGTAGCTTTGTCACAGCTTGAAGGAGAACTGGAGGGTGGGATGCTTGAAGTACTAACTACTCCAAAGTATTATATGAAAAATTACAATTTATATTGCTCATAACCATATTCCTAAATGGTTCTTGAGGAACCGGGAGCAGCTAGGGTTTGGAAATCTACAACAACTTTGGAATAATGTTACGATTTGCGTCGAAAGATGGCGAATTTGCTGTGTATTTGAATGGTGCACTGGGTAATATTACCAACGACCTGAAATATTATGGTTACTTATGTGTCTATAGACATCGATTACATTGTCTCGTACAATGAGAAGAAAGACCTTCCGATTGACTGTCGTCCACTTAATTTGGGTGAACGACAGTCAGACTCCGTTGATCATAGATCTTGCAGTGTGACTACATCTGGTGCTATTTTCGATATATCAAGCTTCAGCAAATTCTTTCCTGGTAACGGGCGATAATTGATCACTGACAACGTGGTATGGGCAGTTTAACCTTATTAAACTCTCCCATGTAATTTGGGGTATCAGCTTCAGACAAGTAGTGGCTGCTTCAGCTCTTGATTAGCTCTGGGAAATGGACCTTAATCCCACGAAAACTGAGCAGTTTTCATCAAATTTCCTTTCTTACATACTAAGTCAGGTCAATGATGAAATATCGGATTACTAGATTTTTCTGCCGGAGACCTGGGATACAATCGCTTTTAGTTGAACAGCTTGGCTGCTAGAGTTTGGTTTTTCCTTATTTGGCACATTTACTATGGAGACTCACCGTCTGTCCTTCTGAGGTATCCTATGTACATGGTGGTCGACAGATGTATGTACCTATTTATTTATATATGTGTCTTTATATATATGCGTATTTATATTTATGTATATTTATATGTAGGGGTATTTACATGTATGTGTATTTATATGTAGGTGTATTTACATGTATGTGTGTTCATGTGTATGTGTGTGTATATATATGTGTATACAGATCTCGCTTTAAATTTGCAGCCAATATTTCTCAGGGCCACTACCCACTACTCGATGCGTTCGCGTTGTTTACAAGTGATACATCACTTTAAATAAATACGTATAACTCAGCATCCAGACATGATACGGAAGTCTTTGAGGCCGTTACGTGATACCACAAACACGCATAAAGAGAATTTACCGGTGAAAGACTCGACAGCTTCTCGTAAACCGCACAAAAATCGGACAACGAATGAGTTTCTTCACAACTCGAATCTCACCAAACTTAAAACACCTGTGTCTACGCCAATAACGCCCAAAACAAATGATAAAAACACGAATAATACGGCCAATTCAAGAACCGTATCAACTACCGTCACAGATACGCCCGGTGCTGGATTTGCAACTCGTCGTAGCGTCAATGGAGCTGGAACTTCAACTGAATCAATTGAAAATTCAATGTCACTTTCAGATTTTGAAATCGGGAAAACCCTTGGGAAGGGAAAGCTTGGAAAAGTGTATTGTGCCAGGCACAAGGCACTGGGATTTGTTTGTGCTTTAAAAGTAATGAATTTACAAACCTTACGAGATTTAAAGCTCCAAGCTAATGTCCAACGAGAGATAGAAATTCAAGCATCTCTAAATCATCCAAATATCTCCAAGCTATATAGCTATTTCAGCGATAATCATAATATCTACTTGGTGATTGAATATAGCATTCACGGGGAATTATACCACCATTTAAGAGTCCATAAGCGGTTTACAAACACTTTATCGAGCTATTATATTTACCAAATTACAAGTGCATTAATATATTTACATTCGAATAATATTATACATCGAGATTTGAAACCCGAAAATATATTGGTGGACTTTCGACATAATCTCAAGTTGAGTGATTTCGGATGGTCCGTTAAAACTTCAAATAATAACAAAAGAACAACTATTTGCGGTACGTTGGATTATCTTTCACCAGAAATGATCCATTCGGTGGCCCATGATTATAGATCAGACATTTGGTCTTTGGGGATTCTAGTATATGAATTATTGGTGGGGAAACCTCCATTCGAGCATCATGATAGAAATGTAACTTGCAAAAGGATAGCCAATTTAGATATTACTTTTCCTCTGTTTGTAAATGAAGATGCAAAGAGTTTGATACTTAGCCTTCTAAAGACAAATGCATTGGAGAGAATTTCATTGAATGAAGTGCTAACACATCCTTGGATGAACAAGAATAAACACAAGTGGCCGGTAACCTAGTCATTGTAGATAGATCTAAAATACAAATAATATATTAATACAAAATCGAACATAAAAACATAATCTAAGCCTTCTGTTGTTGCTGCTGCTGTTGTTGTTTCTGCTGTTGCTGTTGTTGCCTTTGTTTCATCAACATCATTTGCTGTTGTTGCATTTTCATGACTTGTTGTTGAAACATTTGTTGTTGCATAGCATTATGCTGGGCAGTAAGCATGATTTCTTTTGAAGGGGCTCTGACTTGATACATTTCCCCGGTGATATTAGCGGCATTTTGAGTGACACTATCATTTTCAATCTTTTTAGAATCAACATTAACCAAGGCACATCTACCTTGTAATCCACCAATTGATCCCGAGATCGCTTGATTAGCTAAAGTTTGATCATTTGGCTGGTTTTGACTTTGTTGGGAGCCGGTACCAGAATTAATAATCAAAGCATTGGCATAACTTTCCCTCATATAGAGGAATTTATGACGATTTCTAACCGGTAAAATCACTTTCCTTTCCAAAGGAATTGGTTGATTTTTACTTAAACCTTCCAATACTAAGTATGTTTCGTCATCGGGATCCAAAACTCTTGCGGCATTTGCATCGGCATCGGTAGCTGAAGCATTGAATTCTTCATTTTCCTTCTTTTGGAGTGCTAATGCGTTATTCGCTGCCAACTTGGCCTGATTCCGTTTCTGATATTGTTGTAATAATTGATCATATGGTGCACTACGACCGGGAACCATTCTTTTAGCTCCCATACTATGAGTCTTACAAGTCAAAGATCTAGCACAATAGCCCCCGTTAGGTAAAGGAACCCCACATTGCTTTTCAACATCAACAGGGCCCTTGTGTTTTGTACCAGGCTTCGTACCTTTCAGGGGTTTTTTCTTCCGTCTTTCTCCACTTTCTTGGGCTGCCGCTGCTGCTGCCGCTGCTGCCGCCGCATTGGCGGCTTCCTTTTCCTTCTGTGTTTGAGACTTCTTATATTTCTTCTTTGGTTTCCCCGTTATGGCACTGATCTGGGTAGAGTTCAGGCCGAAACCTGGCTGTGGCGTGGCATTCCTAGAAGAGTCAACCGAACTGGCATCTTCCAATAATTTTCCCTTGCGTTTCTTGATGGGTAAATCGTCCGAATCTTCGGTCTTCCTTTTTGTTCTCATATCAGTACACTTGGATATATGAGAAGATAAGTTATCGAGTCCGATCGGCCGGTTGCAGGTCTTACAGACTTTATATTTGACAACGTTAGAAAGAACGCTACCGTTGGTGGTACTGGCGCTGGAACTAGATGAGTTACTGGTTTCAACGACGAGTTTCTTATCCAAATAAACACCTAAATCCTTCCAAACAATTGGTTTCGAGTCGTAATTCGTGAGGGAGTTGACACTATCTAATGTTACGACTGAACTATGGGACATTCTCTGATGAGAACTGGGTATGTGGTGTGAAGTGTGCGACGTTAGAGACTTGAAAGGTGGATTCAAGGAAACGAGCGAAATAAGAAGTGAGAAATGTGGAATCGAGTTGAGCTTATCTTCAGTAGCGCGAGATAGGGCGAGATAGGGCGAGAGGCGTGTTTGGTGGTGCGAGCTTGGTGCTAATCGGGGATGAGATATGCAACTCCGCATCTTGAAAAATTTTCAGACATGTTATCTCCTCTGACATTTGCAGTAATTGCTTTATACCTTTTGGTAGGGGGTAGGATATCGTTCGTTGTTGCAGCCGTTGCACTTTCCGTACTCCACCCTGTCACAAAAAATTCTGGTCAAAATGTGACGAAATCTGCCATATCAACCACCAAAACCAAATCTTCAAAACTATATGCTATAGACTTCACATCTACTACTTTCACCCCAGAAAAGACAAGTGATATACCGAAAGCTGTACCTGCAGTTCCCCTTAGACGGAAAATAAGAAGATCCAAAAGTCCTAAAGTTTTCAAAGCTGCAAAGCCCCAAAAGCCGACTAAGCTGGAATCCACTTTAACTTCTCCTGCTAATCTTACCGAAGCGCAAATCTATATCTTTTACACCACCTTAACTGGCTCATCTCAGAGGGTTGCAAGAGCACTTCATGAAAAGCTTTGTGGTTTGGACATGGCTGCCACTCCCAAACTTTTGAGTCTTGATGATGATCTAGATGATTTAGAAGAATATTTCCTTAAGACCCCAGCCAATCCCCAGAAAAACTTATATCTTTTGGTGTTACCTTCATATGAAACCGATAGTCCTATAGATTATTTCCTTGAACACTTGAAAGATACCTATCAAGATTTCAGAGTTGATAAGTATCCTTTAAGATCGTTGTTAGGATTCGCTGTGTTAGGACTCGGGGACTCTGAATCTTGGGGAGGTGAAAAATTCTGTTATCAATCGAAATTGGCTGATAAATGGTTGGCCAAACTTGGAGGTAGGAGAGTATTTCCTCGTGGAGAAATTTGTATGAAATTCGATGGTGAACCAAAAGCTCATGAATGGATTCAAAGCTTTGCAACTTTATTAAATGATAATGAACCTTTTTATCTTGATGACGAAATCGATGATAGCGATAAAGAAGATGACTCTGCGTCTCCATCGAGTGATGAGACCGATGATACATTAGTTGATGTAGAAGATATGGGGGATATTATCAGAAAAGAAGGAATTAAAACGGCCTCCTCTTCTAGTGAGAACGATGTGAAAGAAATGGTTGCAAAAAATTCCCCAACCTACAAGTCCCTCACCAAACAAGGATACACCATTGTCGGATCTCATTCTGGTGTCAAGATTTGTAGATGGACTAAAAGTGCTTTAAGAGGTAGAGGATCATGTTACAAATTTGCCTTTTACGGTATTAGATCTCATCTTTGTATGGAAACAACACCTTCTTTAGCATGTTCCAATAAATGTGTCTTCTGTTGGAGACATGGTACAAACCCTGTAGCTAAACTGAATTGGAGATGGGTGTTAGATCCTCCAGAAAAGGTAATGGAAGGTGCATTACAAGGACATTATCAAAAGATTAAACAAATGAGGGGTGTTCCAGGAATTCAAATGGACCGATTCCAAGAAGCTTTCCAAGTAAGACATTGTGCATTATCGTTAGTTGGAGAGCCAATTTTCTACCCTTATATCAATGAATTCACCGATATGTTGCATAAACAACATATTTCATCGTTTTTGGTATGTAACGCCCAACATCCTGATCAGCTTGCTTCTTTATCCAAGGTTACCCAATTATATGTCAGTATAGATGCTCCTACCCGGACAGACTTACGTAAGATTGACCGTCCGTTGAACTCTGATTTCTGGGAAAGACTCATGTCTTGTTTAGATATCTTAAGAACTGTTCAAAGTCACCAAAGAACTGTGTTTAGATTAACATTAGTCAAAGGGTTCAATATGGATGAAATCAAAGGATACGCAGATATGGTAGTCAAAGCACAACCTTCCCAAATCGAAGTTAAAGGTGCAACATTCTGTGGATCCTCTAACGGAAATGGTAACCCATTAACCATGCAAAATATCCCATTCTATGAAGAATGTAAAAAATTCGTAGAACTGTTAAGTAAAGAGCTTCAGTCAAGAGGACATGATTATCAAATAGCTGCCGAACATGCCCATTCCTGTTGTATTTTAATTGCCCATACCAAATTCAAGATAAACAACAAATGGCATACTCATATAGATTATCCAAGATTTTTCGAACTTTTGGAATCCGGTAACGAATTTAATGATTTAGATTACATCAAAGAAACCCCAGAATGGGCCGTCTGGGGTTCAAATGAAGCAGGATTTAATCCTAATGATACCAAATTCGATAGAAAGGCCGAAAAGTTGAAAAGGAAAAAGGAAAGAGAAGAACAACAAAAGAACGTGTTGGAGTTGCAAGAATAGTTGGACTGTATATACTATTTATATATTATTTATCAATACATTTATCTCATATTTATCATGCCAAATTATTTTTCACTTTAGCCATTCCACGCAAAAAATATTTCAACATGTCGATTGCATTTATTCACCCAGATTTGGGGATAGGCGGGGCCGAAAGACTCGTGGTAGATGCTGCCGTTGGATTACAGGATATGGGGCATTCTGTGAAAATTTTCACGTCTCATTGTGACAAAAGTCATTGTTTTGAAGAAGTTTCCAGTGATAAATTGGATGTTACCGTGTACGGGGATTTCTTACCCACCAATTTACTTAAAAAATTCCATATTTTTTGTGCCATAATCCGGCAATTGTACTTGGTATTGAGGCTAGTATTCACGGGAGAAATAGCCAAATTTGACTATTTTATCATTGACCAACTTTCCTTTTGTATACCTATACTTGTATTGTTCAAAAACCCCGGATCGAAAATCTTATTTTACTGTCATTTTCCTGATCAATTATTGTCAAAGCCTGAAGGTTCTTTGAAGAAACTATACAGAGTTCCTTTCGACTTTATCGAGGAGTATACCACCAGTTTGAGTGATAAGATCATTGTCAACTCCAGCTTTACCAAGTCTGTTTTTCATGACACTTTCAAGATTGAACAAGATCCGAACGTCATCTATCCTTGTGTGGATATTGACCAAGCAATAATAGAAACTGAGCTGGATGAAGCGGCTGAACTTGAAATCAAAGAGTTTTTGAAGGGCCAACGATTTTTCGTTTCCATCAACCGATTTGAACGGAAAAAGAATATCGATTTGGCTATCAAGGCATACAAGATATTTAGAGATAACCTCGATAGTGAAGCCGAAGTACCAAAGCTCATTATATCGGGTGGATTTGATACGAGGGTCAGAGAAAATGTTGAATATTTGAATGAATTAGAAGCATTAGCGAAGTCATTGGATATGAGAGCTTTTACAATTAGAGGAAAGTTGATAATATGTCCCCCAGCCACCGATATTTTATTTCTCCCCTCTATTAAAGGGTCTATCAAAAAGGCATTGATCAAACAGAGTGACTTGCTATTATATACCCCTTCCAACGAACATTTTGGCATTGTTCCGGTGGAAAGCATGCTTTTCAAAACCCCTGTTTTGGCAGCAAATGATGGAGGACCTCTTGAATCTATTGTGAATTACTACGATGATAAAACGGAAGCTACTGGTTTTAATGTCCTGTTAAATGAACAGAAATGGGGTGAAACTATCAGTTTTGTTTATAATCAAGGAACATCTCTTGGGAAACATCTTGGAGATAATGGGTTCAAAAGAGTGTTGAAGATATTTCTGAGACAGCAAATGAGTCAAGCTTTCCATGACAATTTGGTGCTGGCAAAGAGCGATGACAAAGGTATGTTTATTGGCTTGATGAGTTTGGTGTTAAAGTTGAAATATTTCTTGTTGATTGGGGTGTTAGCGGTGGTTTATAAATTAGTTAATTGATATTATTCATGTCTCATTATACATCTATATACATTTTTTCTACACTTCCTTTATAGTTCCTTAAACATCTGCTTGAAAGAGTCCCATACATTCAATCTCTGAACCGGTCTTTGGCTCACGACTTTTTGTTCATCGAAAAGACTAAGAAATCCCTGAGACGTACTAGAGTAAACGACATTCCTGCTAGCTTCTTCCACTAACGTCTTAAGATTATCGTAATTCCTGGCAACGCAGTTGTCAATTTCCTCCCGGGCGTCCAATTTGAATTTGTGGAAACTGGAAGATGGCGACTGTAGATTATAATCTCTAATGCCTGTATTAATAAGCTTGATCTTTTCCTTACAATAGTCCTTGTGCTTGGAGACGAAAACTCCGTGTAATGTCTGTCTTTCCGGGATCCCGTGAAGCCTACAATAGCCTACAAGCATGTTGTCAAGATGTCTTCGAAATGCTATGATTTCCAGGTTCAAAGACTGTTGGTTCTCAATCCATGGAGGTAAGACCTCCTGCTTATTTAATATCTGATTCACAAAATAGTTGGTGTCGGTGGAATTGGCGAGATGGGACTTGTCCAATGGTTTTCCTCGAACTTTCTCCATATTGGCGTCGTTAAATTTACCGGTGGTCAAATCTATAGTAGCATTGATCTTTGCAGACGAAATAGCGTTAGCCATATTCAAGGTCGTCGTTGGACTGTTTGGGTTTATTAGCATCGCAGGTCCAAGGAGCCGTTCTTTGTACAAATCCCGAAAATTTTCCTGTTCTTTCTTACTGGCCAATTCGGGATCATCTTTGACCTCTTGATATTCAAATGAAAGTTCCCGAGCATTGCTTATTCTTATTCCATCTCGTTTTACCCTGGCTATAGGTTTGGGTTTTGGGGCCAGATCAACGAGCATACGTAGACTGGAGTTTGTCGATGATTCTGTGCCATCCCAGGGTTTTTCTTTGGCGATTTGACGGCTTAGTTTATTGTGTTTGAGCAACGGTTCCAGTTTTAGGTAATTAATATGGTGGGAAAACTTCGATTCAAACTGGGATTTTTCATGGTCGTTCAATTTGGTGGCGAGGGATGAGTCGTGTTTAAGATTCTCTTCGATTATTTGAGACAATCGAGAAGCAAGGGCTGAGTTGGAGTTGAATCTTTTTAGGTTCATGCGATTTTTCAAATTACGATTTTCAAATTTCACGGACTTACGATAAGAAGTGAGGAACGCTAGATGGCGATTGGATTAACAATTAATAATGGAGATGAATACAGGAGACTAGCTACATTTATTTATCCTACATTTATGTATCCTACCATTATCACCTATGTAAACCTGTTACTTCTATAAACTGTTGTGTGAGCTTTTTTGGATTGGAGCTTTCCGGCTAAAGCTTTTGAGGCCCTTGAGGCGTTTTGGGGCCGTTTCCGAGACTTCTTCTGCAATTGACATTTGTGCTACTGGGCACTTTGGCTAATGGCCAATGGCTATTGAGCTCTATGGCTAATTGCTATTGAGCACTATGGCTATGGCTATGGCTATTGGCACTTAGTTTAGCTTTCGGCTTGGTGGTACAAGCTCTGGTACCTCCGAGAACCTGTTGACGCTGATCGACACGTTCAAAGGGCATAGAAAATCAAAATCCCCGAGCCACATACTAGAGCCATCAATATCGTCAATTTAAAGAAAAAACAAAAGACGTCTTCTCTCTTTCCCCCAGCTTGTTGGATAAGCTGGTTTTCCAAATCAATCTCGCTCATTTTTCGATTTCTGTTGGCATAAGGAACTCTGAGATCATCCATATCGGAGTTCACCGACAGAACTGAGTAGGAGTGATTTCTCTTGATATCTTCTTTTTCTGGTTCATTTATCACCTGGGAGGTTGACCTAGACCTGGAGTTTTTATTGATATATGGAGGGAATTCTGTCTTGGTAATCACAGGTTGTGTTATAGTTGGCACTGAAATCAGAACACTCTTTTTTCTGTTATCCATTTTGAAGTATAGTTGTGCAGTTGACTGGAGTAAAAAAATCGTTGCAAAATGGGAATGGTCTATTTATATTACTTGGCTATCCTCGTGCAGGAGAGCAAGTCGAAAACGCCGCGTGCGGGGGCATCGCACCATCTGTGTCTGATGCGGTACAACGTTAGATCAGACAGAGATGTCGGGGTCATGACCAGACTGAAGAGTGATGATCCAGAGAGAGGGGTCGAAACACTCCAGTTTCTGCCGCTATAATGGCTGAATATGTAAATAGGCTGAATTTGTAAATATCAATATAGGTAAATATCAACTAAAAAGCCTCTGAATAGCTACATCAAAACTCCTCCAATTCCATGTCTGCCTTACTATAACAGATGCCGCATTCGTTATTGGCCATGTGCTGCACTGCCGAGTTAGATTGACACTTTCTGTAGCACTGCTCACGCCGCGGCCTATTGCCCTGGTCCCGTACGGCGGTATTACCACCGCGACGTATCGCCACCTCTGCCAAACCCACAACCATAATCTCGCCAATTACGTGCCCTGTCTCTACGCCAGTTAAGGTTGGACCACCCCTTACGTTATAAATAGAACCGCCTTAATATCTGATATCTTCTTTGATTAGTTCGTCTATTGTCTTTGTGTTTGTCTCTATTTAAGTTTGTGTTTGTTTGTGTCTGTTTGTGTTTTGTTTGTTGGAATGTTTGTGCACATATGGCTTATATACTATTGTTCCGCATGTTATGAATGTAGACTAATTAGTAAATCCGGGGTGCAATTCTTGCCCTTCAGACGCCATATTTCTCTGGTCCCATTATCTACTCTTTACAAAAATCTCTATACATGCCACATACAGCCTAGATTTCCATCCTGACCCAAACACCCCGTTCTCCCAATTGTGTCTCTGCCATAGTCTCGTGTAGTGTCCTCACTTTTTGCATCCATTTTTCGTTCCTGCATGTGCGGTGAAAAATTTATCACCATGCCAGTAGGACTCAGACCTTGGTTGGTCAGATATCATTCCCTGGCCCTGATATCCCGTTTGGCACAGCTAGATTCGAAATGGACTACCAGATGGAAATCACTTACAAAAAATTCCGGTTTGAATCCCAAGAAAAATGCTATAGATACCACCGCAGAATCGTTCTATGCCCTTTCAATGTTCCCTTATCCTTCTGGGATCTTACATATGGGTCATGTTAGGGTGTATACGATAAGTGATGTCATCACCAGATTCAAAAGACTACAAGATCAACGGGTTATCCATCCAATGGGGTGGGATGCTTTTGGATTACCGGCAGAAAATGCTGCAATTGAAAGAGGCATTCATCCTAGCGTATGGACATATAGTAATATTGAAAAAATGAAATCACAGATGGAATTGATATTGGCCGATTTCGATTGGGAATCGGAATTGGCTACCTGTGATGCCGAATATTATAAATGGACTCAGAAGATATTTCTTCTTTTATATGAACATGGGTTGGCTTACAAGAAAGAAGCAGAGATTAATTGGGATCCAGTTGATCAGACTGTATTGGCCAATGAACAGGTTGACTCCAACGGCAAATCGTGGAGGTCCGGTGCAAAAGTCGAGAAACGGAATTTGAACCAATGGTTCATTGGTATCACCAAATATGCTGAAGAATTAAATGCTGATTTAGCTCTTCTTGAACATTGGCCTGAAAAGGTCAAGTCAATGCAAAAGCATTGGATCGGTGAATCACACGGGACTGAAATTTGCCTCCCGATAAATCATCCGGAACACTGTAATGTGAATGTCTTCACATCAAGGGCTGACACTATTTTCAGTATCCAGTTTGTGGCGTTATCTTTAACTCATCCCATTGTACAAGATGCCGCTTCATCGGACCCGGGATTACAGCTGTTTATAGAATCTTGTAAAAATGCTGAATCTGATTCCAAGGAAGGATACCTTCTTAATGTGAAAGCTTCTCGTCCAATTGATCCCTCTGGTAATAAATTACAAGAGTTTGATTTACCGGTTTACGCTGCACCTTATGTTCTTGGTAATTATGGCAGTGGGGCAGTTATGGGATGTCCTGCTCATGACGAAAGAGATTTTGAGTTTTGGAAATTCCATAATCCAAATATCTCTCCAGTTTATACTGTGGGTCCTTCTAATCTTAAACCCTCAATCGATTGGAACTTACCGTACACCAGTAAAGATAGTAGTACTTTGTATGATAATTCCACGATTGCAAATGGGGTGGAGAACTTGGGAAAATATAGAGGTATGACGTCAGAAGAAGCTAAATCTGAAGTAACTAAGACTCTTGAATCTTTGGGAATTGGAAGTAGGAAAACCAATTATAGAATCAGAGATTGGCTCATCAGTAGGCAAAGATATTGGGGTGCACCAATACCTATGATTTACTGTGATACTTGTGGGACAGTTCCAGTTCCTGATTCGGATTTACCAGTCAAATTACCAGAAATAGAAGGCGAAAGATTCGGAAAAGGAAACCCTTTGACGAACCTTGAATCTTTCACTAAAACCACATGCCCTTCATGTGGAGGACATGCAAAGCGTGATACCGATACAATGGATACGTTCATGGACTCCTCCTGGTATTTCATGAGATATTTAGATTCTAACAATGATCACCAGATATTTGATAAATCTAAAGTCAGTCAAAATATGCCGGTCGATATGTATATTGGTGGTGTTGAGCATGCCATTTTACATTTATTATATACGAGATTTATTTCTAAATTCTTGGGTAAAATTGGAATGTGGGAAGGTGAAAATCATTATGAACCAATCACTAGATTGGTTACTCAAGGAATGGTTCAAGGTATGACCTACAGTGATCCAGATACTGGTAAATTTCTTAAACCTGAAGATGTCGATAAATCAGTTCCACAAAATCCGGTGATAATTTCTTCTGGCAAGACCCCTATGACCTCATTCGAAAAAATGTCGAAATCTAAATATAACGGAGTTGATCCAGCTGAAACTGTAGCTAAATATGGGGCTGATGCCACAAGAGCTCATATTATTTTCCAAGCACCTATTTCTGATTCGTTGAATTGGAATGAAGACCAAATCCAGGGTGTTGACCGTTGGCTTCGTAGAGTTCTTTCATTGGTTGAACCAGTGATAGAATATAGTCCATCGGGATCTAGGGATCTTGAACCGTTTAAGAGCATAACATTGAACGGAAAGAAGCATGATGTTGTGCAATTCAGTAAACAAGATATAGCCTTGTTTAATGAAGTAAATGATTATATTTCCAAAATTGACCAGTCCATTAATGTCGACTTCACATTCAATACTATCATTTCAGATCTCATGAAGTTCACTAATGCCATTTCAAATAGCCTTAAAATTAAAGATTGTTTCAACAAGGAATTGATCTTGGATTCTTATAAGAAACTCTTGATTGTTATGTCCCCAATCACGCCTTGTGTTGCAGAGGAAGCTTGGGAAAGTTTGCTTAAAAGATTAGACATTCCTTGGAAGTCAATTACCCTTGAATCTTATCCAAAAATTCAAAGAATTGAAATAACGGCCATTAAGTATAATATTTTTATAAATGGAAAGGCGAGATTGGTTCTTGATCAGGATAAACACTTTTGTGATAGACCTGATGACGAAATTTTGACCCATTTATTTGAACAGCAAAAAATCCAAAAATTTGCATCCAGAGACCTGGTTAAAAAGATCATCAAAAAACCAGGAATGATCTCTCTTGTAGTTAAAAAATGATCGCTTAGTTTTGTAAATAAAAATCAACGTTAAATGTATATATATGAAATTAATGTACAATATTTACATGGTTTGTGTCTATTTACATATTAGCCTTTAATCACTAGTAACCTCTTTTTGCAGCATAAAGTTTATAATCTTTTCTTCTAATCTTACCCTCAAATCTTATTTGTGCTCTACTGGCAATACTCCTCAAAGTACGGCAATGTTTATCATTGCCAATAGATGAGCAAGCCTTATATAACGAGTCTAGTTGAGACCATGACCATTTAAATTGGTATTCTGTACTGACTATAATAGCCATGGCATCGTCTAATAGATTCATATTTGTAAGACTTTGAACCATCTGATTGGCAAACATGAAGTCAAGTTTATCCTTCTCCTTTCTTGATAAATTTTTGAATTGTGACGATTTTCTGTAGCTTCCTCTTTCATCCCAAACGTCCTGGGCAAATTTGTAGTTCTTCAATCTTCCTGCTCCTTTCAATGCAATCATATAAGACATGGTACTTCTAGTTATTGAGGCCATCGAAGCTATTTCGGGTAGAGAATTGAACAAGGGAGACTCGGCTTCGGTTGATGTTTCGGTCTTTTCCTGCTCTTGGTCTTCTGACTCCTCGGGCTCTTCTACGATGACTCTTGTATTCTTTTTAGGGGCATCATCAGCTAATTTCGATAAATCATACCTCTCTTGAAGATGTTCTATACTCCCGAATTCTGCGGCAATATTTAAATAGGAATTATAAGATTCAATAGTAGCAAATTCGGGATTGAATAAGAGAGTATGGGCCCAAAGAGCACTAGATTCTGCCACTATTTCATTAGGTTCAGTAAGATCAAGGATTGGCAAAAATGGAATGGCATTTTTCATACTAGTTTCGTCTACTTCTATAGGTCTATCAGTTTGTCTCAAAAGATTGGCTCTGAAATTCCTACCCCTTTCGGTCAAGGTGACAGTTGGTTGGTGGAGCTCATCGGCTTTTGAAGTTAGATTTTTTTTGGAGTATGCCATCAAGAGGAAGGTAAAAGCCCTTTTGGAAATGCTATGATTTTCAGCCAATCTCTTATAGATGGCTCTGGATAATGCCAAATCTCCATCTTTACTGGAGAGATAAATCATGTATTCTAACGATTCAAGAGTCGGGGTCCAGTTATTTTCATATATTTCGAACATGAAATCCCATGCCTTAAATCTTAACTCTTTTCTACTAGCACAACCTTTCGCTAACGCCACCAAGATTTCCTGGTTAATTGGAGTTCGGGATTTGAGCATTTCTTGATAAAGATCCAATGCCTTTTCGATGTTGTCGTTATTAACATATGACACCATCACATCTTTGTAGGCATCCGATCCCGGCCTGGTCTCTTGAGATAAGAATTTCATCGTATCAAATATGGATACCGCTTCCTTGTGGTCTCTTGCCTTGTAAACCAATGTTTTCAAGATATTAGTGTATATCTTAGGAGCAGGCTTCAAGCCTCGCTCTTTCAATTCTATCAATAGTTCATTGATCTTGTCCAAGTCCCCAACTTTCCCGTACACTTTTACCATTAATTCCAACGTTGGTTTGGGGAGTTTCTTTCTATGCATGCTCTTGATCTTAGCAGCGAACTTTTCAATCATGCCCATACCTTCCGGGCTTACTTCCTGCCCGAGACTCAAAGCTTGTATGAAGGTATTTAGTATAGATGGTGCTGGAGCTATCTTTGCTTCCTTCATTAATGCAAGGACTTGGGGGATAATAGGAGCTACATGTCCCATGGGAATACTAGATATAAGCAGTTTAATATCGTCTTGTGGTATGTCTTTAAACCCTCCACTGGCCTTCAATGTTTGGAGTACCAAGGGCCAGTTCTGGTGTTCTTTAGACACTAAGAATTTAAGTGATAGCCCGAGCCTTTCCTGGATTGAACCAGGAATATCGACAACCGGCGAAAGTAACGACGCTTTTGAGGGGTCAAATGCCGTTCTTGACTCGGGTTTTTCTAGTGATTTGTATATAGTATCGGCCTCTTTATCTATATCAGATGGCATGGGTATTTGTGCTATTAATTCCTGCTTTTTCCGTTCATCGTCTTTTTTCCGGATCATTCTAGACACACTGGACGTCAATTGTCGAATTTCCTTGAGCTTCTGCCTGTACTGTTCTTCATGGGCTATCTTCGACCGCTGGGAATCCTGTACGGCCCAATTTGTGAGTGTCTCTTTTTTGGTGGGTTGTTGGAGGGGTTCCTTCAGTTTGTATGGAGATTTCCTGGTCTTTTTGGAATTACTGGCAACAAAAACCGATCTGGAAACCTGAAAAACCCCAGATTTTACCCCCAGATTCGGTGCTCTCCGTAGACCAATACCGACTATTTGCATGACAATAAAGGATAAGTTCTGGTGAAATAACGGGGATTAAAGGTTAAACACGAGATGCGATGAGATGACTTTAGCCTCAGACATTTGCCAACCTCTCCAAAACCTTCGCACCGAAAACGTACCTGAAAATTACATAAATTATCTGAAACAAACTGGAATTTTTCAACAGAAACCATGTCTTCGTCGGTTCTGGGAAGCAATACCGGTCGAGCCAGGTCCGGCTCGTTGGCGAACTTGCCACCGAACATTGCCACGGCTTCTGCCACCGATTCTAATATGAAAACTTCCTCTGAAGTGATAGCTCCCAATGTGGGTATGACGCTTGGCCCGGGACTTGGCGGTTTAAATCATGATATCCCCCCGGATATGGCCGTTTTACTTCAGAATTTGGAAGAGGATTTCACCGTCCACAAGACCATCGACCAATGGACGTATATTAACCGGAGGGAGGAGATTATTCGGTCAATCAACAAACTTCGTCAACAACAATTGGACCAGATTAAGTTGGATCCCGAATCGTTGGAAAAACCTCTATTACCACGTCAGTCTATTTCCAGTGATCAGAACGTGTCGGCGAATACTCTATTGAATATTTTGAAGAATAGAGCCACTACGTATAAGACCGATAATGCATTTCTTGTGTTGGACTTAAAGGGGAAAGAGGTATCGGCGATTCTGTGGGAAAAGTTGTATTTAAAAGCGATGAAAGTGGCATATGAGATCACCCATAAAATGTCATTGAAAAATAGTGATACCGTCATTTTGTTGTATAAGGAAGGAGAAGTGGCCGAGTTTGCAGTGGCTCTTTTTGGTTGTTTCATGGCGGGGGTGACGGCAGTACCTATCCACCAAGATGTATCCCTTTATGAGGTGATAGATATCATCACTTTAACATCTTCAAAGCTCGTATTATACTCTGAATCGGTTGCCAAAGAATTGGAAAAACTCAATCATAATAATCTGAACATCGTATGGCCTTCGAAGCTTACAAGATGGAGAACAACCGATTTTGGGTCAGCCAAAAAGTCGGAAATATCCTTTTGGACCTCGAAACAAAATCAAAAAAACGAGTATGACCTACGAACAAAAACAGATCTAGCCTATGTGGAATTCTCTAGATCTCCTTTGGGAGAATTGAGAGGTATAGCTCTAACCCATAGTACCATAGCTCGTCAGATGTCAACTTTTAGCTCTTGTCTTCTGAGTGGGCCGAATTCTGACGGGATTATCAGAAAGGATAAAGAGTACAAACGGCTTCGAAAAGTTTTGTTGGCCACTTTAGATATTAGATTTTCAATTGGGTTGATTGTGGGTATTCTATTTACAGTTTACTCGGGTAACATACTTATATGGGCTCCTCAAAAAGTCATGGAAATACAAGGGCTCTATACTAATATTGTATCTAAATTCAGAGCTTCTTTATTGTTGACGGAGTATATTGGATTGAAACGGGTGGTCTATGATTATCAACAATCTCCAAATGCTACCAGATATTTTTCCAAAACTCAGAAAGTCGATTTATCGTCTGTTAAACAGGTATTGGTCAATTCCTTGACCATTGATGGAGAATTCATGGAAATTTTATCTAATCGTTTTTTAAGACCTTTAGGTTGTCAACAACCTGACAATGCTGTTATTCCATTATTAACTTTGAGTGAATATGGTGGGATGGTCATGGCCATGAGAGATTGGTTAGGCGATGTTTCGGTAACCGATCAGTCAAAGGGTGACTTATCTTCGGTCTTAATTGATAAAGAAGAGTTGTCAAGGAATCGAATCAAAATTGTCGAGATTAACCCTTCTGCTTCTGATGATATTTCTCCGGGTCTCTTACGAGTCGATGGATTTGGATTCCCGATCCCTGATGCGACTGTGGCGGTTGTAAACCCAGAACTGTCGGTTATTGTAGAGAAGGGACATGCCGGGGAAATTTGGGTTGACTCTCCATGTTTATCAGGGGGTTTTTATGGCCTTTTAAAGGAATCAAAACTGATCTTCCAAGCAAAGTGTAGAGATGCTGAAGGTGTTCTTGATATGAGTTTTTTAAGGACCGGGATCTTGGGATTTACTTTCAACGGGAAAGTATATGTACTTGGTCTTTATGAAGATAGGATTCGTCAAAGATTAAGTTGGATAGATCAAAAACAACATCAGAAATTAGGTAAACAGCTTGAAATTGACAACGGCATCAAATACTACTACTCCTCTCATTTATTAGCAACTTTAGCTAGTGAGGTTAGACAGGTTTATGATTGTACGATTTTCGATGTGTTCATTGGAAATGAATATTTACCAGTGGCAATTGTTGAAGCTGAAGTTATCAGAAAAGTTATCGAAGCTGGTAATGATAATTCAAGCTCTTCTACCAATAGAATGGAGTCGGCTGGGACGTTGTATGACCCCGTGCCATTGAATGAACCAGTTCTCAATGCCATTGCTCAGAAATGTTTTGATACTTTGTTTAAACGTCATTTAATGAGGTTGTACTGTGTTATGGTTGTTGATTGTGATACACTTCCTAAAATCATGAGAAGTGGTGGTAGAGAAATCGCTAATATGTTATGTAAAAAACGATATCTCGAAGGGAATTTGAAGGCAGAATTTGTCAAGTTTTTCGTCAAAAAATCCATATCTATGATTCCTCATGGTGAGGATTTAATAGGAGGAATTTGGTCTCCTTATGTATCCCAATTAAGAAGTTTGGCCTTGGAAAATTTCACTCCACAATTGAGTCAAGTTATATATAAAGAGAAATCCTTGGATGATAAAACGGGGGCACCCCTTACTGACTTCAAGAGTATTGTGGATATTCTTAAGTTTAGGGTTGCCCAATCGGCAGATTCAATCGCATTCCAAAACCTTGATCACGGTAAAAGTAGTTCCAAACCTTTAACATGGAAGAAATTTGAATTGAGAGTTTATGCAGTTGCAGGTTACTTAATAGAAAAGGCCCTCATTAAGCCTGGTAAATACGTTATCTTGATGTATTCGTTATCAGAGGAGTTCATCATTGCCGTGTATGCCTGTCTTATGTGTGGTATAATTCCAATACCGATGTTACCGTTTGATTCTAATAGAATTGGCGAAGATTTGCCAGCTTTTCTCGGTGTGATAAAAGATTTCGATGTAATTGATATACTTGTGAACGAAGAAGTTGAAAAATTCTTGAAAAGTGGGCCAGTGGCTGAAAATTTGAAACGGATGACATTGAAAAAATACAAATCTTGGAAGATCAAGAATACCACTAAAATCACCAAAGTTTCTAATATCGCTTCTTTAAATTCAAAGATTTCAAAGTACCAAGCTAGTGTTAACTTTAGAGATGAAAAGACTACCGCTCTAGTATGGCTTAATTTCACGTCTGATCATTATAGAGTCGGTGCAGAATTGAATCATAAAAGTATCTTGGGGATATGTAAAGTTTTTAAAGAAACTTGTAACCTCACATCCAAATCATCTATGGTCGGCTGTGTCCGTCACTGTTCAGGGATTGGATTCGTTCAAGCTGCTTTATTGGGGGTGTTTCTTGGTACCACTACTTATCTTTGCTCCCCTGTTAGTTATGCTGAGAACCCATTGGCATTTTTCTTGACTCTTTCAAGATTTAAAGTTAAAGATGTATTTGTGACCGAACAAATGTTGAAATATGCTGCCATTAAATTCACACCAAAAGGCTTCAATCTTTCAGCTTTGAAAAATATGATCATAGGTACAGAAGGTAGAGTTGAAATTGATTTTTTGAAGAAAATTTCCAAAGTTTTCCAACCTACAAAGTTGAGTGCTTCTTCTATGTCATCGGTTTATAATCAGTGGTTCAATCCAATGATATCTTCTAGATCATACATGGCTGTAGCCCCGGTAGATTTGTATCTAGATCCAATTGCTTTGAGACAAGGGTTTGTTTCTATTGTAAATCAGGTTGATAATCCTAATGCCTTGCATATTCAGGATTCAGGTATGGTACCAGTATGTTCTGAAATCGCTATTGTAAATCCTGAAACTTGTAGATTATGTAAAGAAGGAGAGTTTGGAGAAATTTGGGTTTCCAGTGAAGCTAATCTTACCTCCTTCACTAATGGGCCCAAAGGACCGATTGACAATTTCACAGAACTACAATTCAAAGGCAAAGTGGTTGATGGAGATCCAGATATCACGTACTTAAGAACTGGTGATTTGGGGTTCTTGCATCATATTACCATTGCCAAGAACAATCCTAATAGCCAAAATGGGGAAGAAGTTACATCTTTCCAGCCATTGTTTGTCTTGGGAAAAGTGTCGGAAACCTTTGAAATCTTGGGATTAAACCACTTCCCAATAGATATCGAAAACACCATTGAATCATGTCATGCTGATATCTATAAAAACGGATCCTGTGTTTTCAAATGTGCCGAATATACTATTGTTGTTTGTGAATCAAAAAGGAAAAGACATTTTTCATCGTTGGTTCCAGTTATTGTTAACACAATTCTTAGTAAGCATCATTTAGTAGTCGATATAGTTGCATTCATGAAAAAGGGAGAATTTCCCATTTCAAGATTAGGGACCAAACAAAGAGCCAGGATCATTGATGCTTGGGTTCAGGGAGTCTTACCTATCGGTGCGTCATACGGAGTTAATCACGGGGAAAATAGCATGATACAATTAATTAAAGAGATCGATTCCGTAGCCAGAGATAACCCAATCACCGGAGTTAAAAACCCTGCTTTGTCGTACTACGATACTGAACCTATTGATGATAAATCATCGATATTTGACACAAATCGCCAGGGTTTAATGTTAAATGACGACTACGACTCGGGTCTTGAACCAAGGACAACCAACTCATCCGTGGGGCAAGACGCCCAGATTCCTTACGGAACGGCTGAGTACCATAAAGCTGTCTTCCAAATGTAGTAATGTATATAATGAATAAATGTAGAGAATAGAGACTGCACATTTGGTTGCACCCGGTTTTGCAGCACTGAGTGCTCTTCCTTGCGAAAAAAATTCAAGTTGAAAAACATCATCAATGCACCAAGGAATGACAAATACCAGGAAGCGGTCATTAAGTCCCCAATCTATTGACAAGCTGAAACCCACCAACTCATTTTCCTCCGGAGGTTTGAAAAAAATCTGGTCTTTTTTCGTCAAAAATGAAGCTCCTGACAAGCAAGTTAAGTTCAAAAATAGTTTCCGAGTAGGTGACCCTGATTCCATGGATATGTCCTCAATTGCCTCCCAAAATGAAGATGTTCTCTCCGACAAAAGACGGAAACTTTCCATGGCGCAAACGAACGAGTTGGAAGGATTTGTCCCGAGAAATTCCGTCAGTTACAGACAATCAACCATCAATAATTATGGTGATTATTTGCATAGACTCAAACAGGAAAATGATCAAGTGACGAGCAGTATTGAACATCGGGCCACGTTGGATGACTTATCTTATGATAATGAAATGGGAGATCAGAGATTTGATTCGCCAATTCCTGATATTGCAGATGTTAGGAAGCAATCGATGCAAATGGTGCAAAATCTAAACGGCCAAGATCTACAAAGACTCCAAGAGAACATGGATTCTGAAGAGAGTGTCGAAAGTTTTGAAAGTGAAGAAGAATCCTGGTTTGGGGCATATCAGGACGAAGATGGTAATCTTATAAGACCTCCAGTGATAAACCTAGCACCAAGGGAGCGGTATCAATTGCTTCAACTTAAACGATCAATTGAGGCATCTCAGTACCTTGAAATGAAAATGAAGTATACGTTGAACCCGAATGAAACGTCCTCTCTCCTTTTGGATAATAACAAGGTGGAAACATCTACCCAGACACACAATCTTAATTACTTAAGTAAAAAATTGCATTTCAATAGCCAGAAAAGATCCACCAGTCCTGAAAGGAAAAAGCAAAAAACTGGCACCATTTTTTCGGGAGAATTTCTTTATGATATTGATACTCCCAGTGAAAACCCGACTAAGCTCAGTGGTTATTTATCCTCTGTAAGTAAACCTGAATTCAAGAACGCTAATGGAGGAAGGAAAGAATTGAACGAAAGCACCAAGATTTCTTTGGACCCCGAATATGTCACAAAGACTGAAAAATTGACCGATATAATCAAAATAAAAGACGGTAATGAGAACAGTAAACCGTCAGTTGAACCAAGTCAGGGGTTCAAATTTTCAGTTAATAAGAGTGATTTGACCGATATTATAGACAAGAGAAACGAGGGAGAGGCATCTTCAGCAACTGGTTTCAAAGATGTAAAACCAGACGCTAAACCTGAAAAGCCATCTTTCAACTTTGGTAACTCCAAGCCAGCCCCGTCACTCTTCGGTGCCGCTAAAGAATCAAAACCTGAACTGAAACCTGAATCAGAAGCGGTCACTAAACCTGCTTTCTCGTTCGGGGAAACTAAAGAAGATACGACTGATGAAGAACCAAAAAGAAAAAGAAGAGGTCCCGATGCCGCAACTGAAGTACCCCCATCGACCAAATTTAGTTTCGGTGATAAAGCCGATTCCGAAAAACCTAAAATACCGTTCAATTTCGGTGGTTCCACAAGTGAAGCCAAAGATACTCCTAAATTCAATCTTGGCGGTTCAAAGTCTGAAACTCCAAAGTTCGGGTTTGGTTCTAATGAAAATAAAAAAGAGACTGAGGCCCCTAAATTTAGTTTTGGCTCGATGAATAAAGATGCAGAGGAGAAAGGGGAGAAGGAAAGTACTAAATTCAATTTCGGCTCTTCTGAAAAGAAGGAAGTACAAGATATTCCAAAATTCAATTTCGGTGCTTCAGACTCCGAAAAAGATAAAACTGAAGCTCCAAAATTCAGCTTTGGTGCCACCAACTCCGAAAAAGATAAATCTGAAGCTCCAAAATTCAGCTTTGGTGCCACCAACTCCGACAAAGATAAAACTGAAGCTCCTAAATTCAGCTTTGGTGCCACCAACTCCGACAAAGATAAAACTGAAGCTCCTAAATTTAATTTCGGGGCTATTAGTTCGGAAAAAGAAAAGACTGAAGCCCCAAAATTCAGCTTTGGTGCCCCTAGCTCCAACAAAAAAGAAGAATCTAAAGAGACTCCTAAATTCGACTTTGGCTCCACAAACTCTGAAAAAGAAAAAGCGGAAGTTCCTAAATTCAGTTTCGGTGTTACCAGCTCCGAGAAACTCAAAGAAACTCCTAAATTCAGTTTCGGTAGCCAGGCCGAAAAAACTGATGAATCAAGACCCTCCTCTACTACAGATAAACCGGCATTTAATTTCGGTGTTAAACCAGCGGAAACTGAGAAGAAGCTCCCAGCATTCAGTTTTGGTGCTTCCACAGATGACACAAACAAAAGTGGTCTCTTCGGATCTGCTTCAAAGGAATCATCAACTGAGCCAGTCAAGTTTAATTTCGAAGCTCCGAAATCAACGGAAACTAAACCATTATTTGGGGCAACTTCAAGTGACGAAAAGTCGGAACCTCCGAAATTCAATTTTAGTGGTACAAATCCAGAACAAAAGGCATCAGCGTCGACCCCAGCTTTCTCTTTCGGATCTGACCAAAAAGATAAGCCTTCATCTTCAGGATTGACAATTGGATCTAATGATAAAAAAGTAGGTTCCCCGTTTACATTTGGAAATACTAAACCAAGTACGACCACTCCTGAAGTCACAACAGCTCCATCTGCACCATTAACGTTTGGAAGCTCCGATAAAAAGGAAGAAACTCCTAAGGCAACTGGTACGTCGTTCGGTGCTAAACCTAGCGTATCGAACCAAAGTCAATTCAGTTTCGGAGGAAATAAAGAAGCTAAGAAATCATCAAGCCCGTCATTCAATTTCGGACCTTCCCAAAAGCCATCATTCAATTTTGGTGCTACCACTGCTCCATCATTCAGTGC
Organism: Yamadazyma germanica; assembly: GCA_030574815.1. Classification (NCBI taxonomy): domain Eukaryota; kingdom Fungi; phylum Ascomycota; class Pichiomycetes; order Serinales; family Debaryomycetaceae; genus Yamadazyma; species Yamadazyma germanica. The sequence goes on along the minus strand of JAJMFS010000007.1, from coordinate 4,073 downwards.
TTCACCTGCACCAGTATCTGCTCCAGCACCAGCAGTTGCCCCGCCATCTTCCGCCGCACCACCAGGCAACTCTCCGTTCCAATTTGGAGCCATTGAAAAGCCATCATTCACACCTTCCTCAAGAGAAGGAACTCCAGGAAATACAAATCCCCCCGCCAATGTTTTTGGGGGAAGCAATACAAACGCTAATTCAGGATTTCAATTTGCCAACGGAATCACCCCTTTGAAACCTGCGGCCCCAACACAATTTGGCTTTAACAAAGATACAACCCCCCATTCCAATTTCGGTGGTAGCAGAAGTAATACCCATACCCCAGAGTTCTCTAGTTTCAATGGATTTAATGGTGGTAATAGCAATCCTGGTTCCAACGCTAATATTAGTGGCGGGATGGGGATGGGAAACTCGATGGCCCCAACCGCCATGAATTTCAACAATAGTGCTCCGGTCATGGGAATGAATGCTCCAAGTCCTGGAGTCAATTCAATGAATGCCAACAGGCCTAACCGGAAAATCGCCAGAATGAGAAAGAGAAGAGCTGGTTAATGTAGTGTATAATTAATGTAGACATAGTAGATGAATATATACATATATGTATGAATGTATGTATAGATATATCCGTTGCTATCAATATTCATATATACATATACAGGTAAAACATGATTCTGTCGGACATGGCATCTCGTGCATGGATCTCAAAATCATCGTCTCTCTCCGCAAATTCAAATTTCATATGGAAAAGGAATTTTTCACTTGGTAAAAAGGTATAAAATCGGTAAAAACCCCAATTCCAAATTAATTTTAAATTTAAATTGCAAATTTAAAATACCTACTATACCAATTGATATGTCGGAGAAATCAATTACCTTCAGACCCGGTAGAATCCAGAGTCTTAACGCTGATCAAGAAGTGATCTCTAAGCAAGTCTGGGCTTATTTCTACAAATATTTCGGCTACCCACTCAATATTTCGGATGAAGATGTTCAATACCAGGAATGTTTTATTAGTTCGACCAGAACCATCGAATTGTCGGAATCAGGACATGGAGCCTTGAACTATGGTTTGGTTAGAACTGGGACGAAGGATTCAACAACTTCTTCCCATATTTCTCACAAGACAAGTGCTTCCAGTTATAGCACCTTAAGCAAGAAGAAAAAGTCGGGATTTTTGCGGAAGGGAGGGGCCAAAAAGGCCGAAACGGAAGAAGTTAATGCCCATGCGCCTCCGGAGTCTGAACGGATGAAGTTTGTTCAAACCAATTCGTCTTTTGAAAAATACTCTGGCATTGAAATTGACCCCAAAATCGCTTATGTCTACAATAACTACTATAAGCAGAACTTCGAAAACTCTGACGATTACATGAGTGACAATGAGGATTATGGTGATGACGATACTGAATCAATCAGTTCTTTTGTCACCGCTGAAACTAGTGTCGATGTACCGGATATGAAGGCATTCGTTTCAGCAAAATCGAGTGGAGGAAGCAAGAGAAGTGGACAAAGTTATGCTATTGAAGAATTCAAAGTTACTCCTCGTCACTCTATCTTCTCTGGCTTGAATAAATACGACGCTCATGATATGCATGCCTGTGCTTTCAACGGGATTAGAAATGATGCCTTTGATAATTACATGTTGAGGTTTGTTAGAGCTAGAAAGTTCAAGACCGAAGATGCCTTGAAAATGCTTTTCAAAGCTTTGGATTGGAGATCTTCGGAGTATACTCCTGATGAATGGTCTAATGAAGGGGACGCTCCATCTTATGTGTATGATAAAAACCCTGGTTTCATTAGAAACTATACTTCTCAAAAGTCCTACGTTAGAGGTCACGATAAGGAAAGAAATCCTCTTTTCTTTTTCAAGGCTAAAAAACATTTGATCTCTGAATCCCCTTTGAAAGATACTCAAAGATTTGCCGTTTGTACTATTGAATCTTGTAGATTATTCTTGAGAGACATCAATGATTCGGTTGATACTTGTTCTATTGTTTTTGACTTGACCGGATTTTCTTTGAAAAATGCTGATTATAATGCAATTAAATTCTTGGCCGAGATCTTCGAAGCCTATTATCCTGAATGTTTGGGTAAGGTGTTGATCTATAACGCCCCATGGATCTTTTCAACCGTGTGGAATGTCATTAAGAATTGGTTAGATCCAGTAGTGGCATCTAAAATTAATTTTTGTAAAGATTATAAAGAATTAAATAAATTTATCGATAAAGAGTGGATCCCAGATTATATGGGAGGTGACGATACTTATGCTGGAGAATATCCGGTTCCAACTGAAGCAGATGCTCACTATATGAAGGCTAGAGATGGAGAATTTGTTAGTTTGAAAAAGGAACGTGATGAATTAATGTTGAAGTTTCTCACATCAACTAAAAAATGGATTGAATCAACTAATCCAGAGATTAGTGATAAATATTTACAAGATAAAATTGATCTCTGTGGTGATTTAGCTAGAAACTACATTAAATTAGATCCTTACGTTAGATTTGCTGGTTTCTATGATAGAAACGGTTCCGTGCATGTTTCATGTTGATATTCAACTGTTATTTATACTCAATATATGTATTTTTCATTTTGGCTAGAAATTGGCTTATCACTTATCACAATGTCATCGCTCAACACTCTTAATTTCATACTCGTTCCAACAATTTCAACTCCACAAAAATTTCCTTTTTCGGTAATGCATGGAATTTTACAACCGAGCATCTGATAATGAAGAGGATCTAACCGAACCCCACATGAGGCCCTTATCCAAATAAGGTACCCTTTTTCACATCCTGGGAATACCATTTTCCATTTATTAAATACCTGTGTATAAGCCATGGCCATTATTCACATCCTATGCAAACTGGTTTATGATGATAGTAGTTTATACCTCTTTCAATCTCTTACATTGAAGATTTCTTTATTCATAAATGTATCTTTATCTAAATCGGAAAGTTGTTTTTTTGATGTTTTGGGGTACTTTATCAAAAAAAGCAATTGTGGTTTTTGTAACAAGGTACTTATCAACAAAAGTTTCATTGGTTTCGTAAACTGTTATCATGACTTTCATAAAGAATGTTTAGTGAAGTACTGTTTATAGGTTAAGGGAGATTATTGATTCCTTAAAGTTTTCCAAAACTTAAAGAAACAGAATGGTTTAGAAACCAACAAGAAAGATCGATGACATCATGCCAGCTGAGTGTGTTACTTAATGATAGTAAATCCTTGACTATAGATAATAATTTAATTGACCCACTCAAAGATGAAGAAGATATTGATGCCTGTGAACTAACAGCACTTGTTTACTGAAGTGTTATTACTTTGGTTTATTGAAAAGACCATCAGAAGTGACTTGATAGCCATTAGATCCATTAATAGCAGCTCTCCGGTAACAAAGGAGAATATATTACGTATGGTGATTCGGGTAGGACATTTCTTACACGAGCCAAGCATTCATTCTTCGAAAGTTGCAAATTAATTTATAGAGTTTTGATAGTCGAAGAGATAGAGTGTCTACAGTGGCTGTTTTTCTTTTTATTACTTAATAAAGATAAAGTCATAATTATACAATGTCACGACGAGGTAAATGTTCACTAGATAGTATTAATTCCTAATTGAGTCTTAGTTAGCAGAGTCCACCTTTGAATCCATGATATCGTGATTGTTAGTGATTATTGTAGGTATTTTTTTTTGTTTTTTTTGTTTAGGGTATAATGGGTACTTCCATAAGAATTATTGAAGGAATGTTCGATGAATAATAATTTGTGGCTTCTTTGGGATACGTCCAGCGTTAGATCCGTTCTGTCCGCCAAATTAATCCAGTATGACTTCAATTTGAACATTTCCTGATGCCATCTTAGATTCATGATTCGTCCGATAAGCTTCATTCCGATGTTAATATCCTTTCCACTTGACTTTCCAATGGCGGGCTGCATCAAGGGTTCAGTCCTCTGCCGAGCTCTCTTCCAGAAGACGTAAGTTTACGGGAGATTGGTCAATTAATGAATGTTATCAACTTCACAATAGTTAAGGTTTCCTTCCAGGCACATGTCCATTGGTATTTCCCACCACTTTTTCTAACAAGT